>CABFOV010000729.1:121053-143057 GCA_902141375.1 Timema poppense
TGTGTTTTTTTTTTTGCTTTTCCTGTGTGTACTAACGAGACATTCTGATATTTTTAGGTTATAGTTAGTACAGTGTTCTTAACATAATGGCAAGTGCTAAACTTCGTGGTTGTGTAAACCACCCCGATAACCTTTGCTGTGTATGTGGTAAGTTCACTCCAAAAACCCAAAGAAAGCCAATCACCGACTTAGTTAAGAAGGGTTATAAACTGTACTTTGATTGTGCTCTTGTAGATCAGGAAAAACCCTTTACACCTCATATTGTTTGCATAACCTGCACAACTACCCTTATAGAATGGATGAAAGGAAACCGCCGAGCCATACCCTTTGCTGTTACAATGGTTTGGTGTGGCCCTAAAGATCAATGGACTGTTAGTTTTGCTTGACAAATATTGCAGGACGTTCCAGTAAAACTAAACATACAATTAAATATATTAATGTTTCTTCAGTTCATATGCCTGTGCATGACAGATTGCCTCACCTCATAGAACAAAAGAAATTGAACGATTTGGTCCGCAATTTGAAACTTTCTAAACATTGTTTTACATTTGGAAGAAGGTATAGGAAAGGTTTTCCTGTGTTTGTCCTTTATGTTATACCTTTTACATGTTCTTATCTATGTGTTATATCTTTATTTACCATTTTCTATTTTCTCCCTTTTGTGTTTTTTTGGTTTCCTCTTATAGAAAGCTGTGTTGTGCATTTCAAACTTCTCCCTGATGAGTTCCGATAGAATGAAACCTAGGTCGAGGAATTGGGTGGTGACGATTGATTTTCTTTAAGAGCCAATAACTACTACTTTGTCCAATGGCAGCAAAGTAAAGTGTGAACTGTGTTCTTCTTTTGATTGTAAAAGCCATATTATGTTCATCCATGTTTCTATCTACCTTTCCTATACCTTTTTCCAAATATAATACAATTACCTCATTAAGCAAAAAGAGGCTTTACCTGTAGTGATAAATTTTCTAAACAGCAAGCTGAACTTTTGGGTTCTAGACTGCAACAATGGAACCTTCTAGAGCAAGATACAAAGATTCAAGTTTTGGAACAAGAAATAGCTGTTTGTCTGGATATTTTGAAATGAAGAATTTAATGTGTGCACAATATTTATTGATTCATCTAATTCAAACTTAAAAGCAGTGCTATTGCATAAAGGCAACAAACTTCCGTCAGTGCCTTTGGTTCATGCGGTGGACATGAAGGAAATTTATGAAAGTATGGCTTTGCTGATGGAGTGAACCAAATATAAAGATTATGAGTGATAGATATCCTCTGATTTAAAAGTTGTCGCACTGCTTACAGGTCTACAGGGTGGATTCACAAAATACTGTTGTTTTTTGTGCTTGTGGGACAGCCGAGACACCAAGAACCCCTACAGCGTCAAGAAATGGCCTACGAGGAAATTATACATTGCTAGAAAGGAAAATGTGAAATTTACTCCAATTGTTGAGCCGAGTAAAGTCATTTTACCCTCCGCTTCATATAAAGTTAAGCTTGATGAACTTTGTAAAGACTCTTGATAAAGAAACTCAGGCCTTTACTTTAATCTTTTGAAAAAAAAAATGTTTCCCAAGTTGAGTGTATCAATGTGTTTCCATAGTGAGTGGTTTATTGGACAACTACAAGAACCTGAAGGGTAGAATGTCACTAAAAATTCACTTTCTACACTTGCAACTTGACTTTTTCCAAGAAAATTGTGATGCTGTTAGTAACAAACAGGGTGAACGCTTTCACCAAGATATCCTGTCCATGGAGCATCGTTACTAAGGACACTGGAACCCTTCGATGATGGGCGATTACTGTTGGTTTCTTTAAAGGGAGACTGATGAAACACCTTACAAAAGAAAACCATCGTCATCCCATTTTGCCAAAGAAAAATTACATTAAGCTTTGTACAGTTTAATATCATGGCTTGGTGTGGCTTATTTTAGTGGTTTTTGTTCGTTTAAATTAGTTTGTCAAAGAATACATGAAACTTTGAAGATATTAACATCATAGCTTAATGTGGATTATTTTAGTACTTTTGGTTTGTTTAAATTAGTTTTTTACACTATCAAGAAAACATAGGTGAGTTCTGAGTGCTATGTTTTGTTTGTATTTAAAATGGTAAATAGTTGCTAATGTCGTATTATTGTCTTTAGTGCTGTGTATCTTGGAAATGTGACGTAATATAGAGAATCTGATTTTTACACTAAATTCAGCACCCGAAAATTAGTTATATCTACCCATTTACAAACCAGATACGGAAAAAAAGTTTAAATTTGTTGACCAGTGTTATGGTCATAATAAAGAAAAAACCTAATTATGAATATTGCTGTTTTGCTTGAATACCAAAACTTTCCTGAGAATACTTAAAATATTGTTTGATTGCTATTTATTGGGTTAAACTCAACAATAAGGAGCTTTCGAAAAAGCTCGCACAACTTGAATGAACAGTCTGAGCTCACAGACACCTATTATTTAATATAGATTTTTAAACAAAATATCATTTTGATACTAGTACAAAATTCAATATGAACCTATAGAATGGCAATTTTTTTTTCAAGACTACACAAATTAATATTTAAACTGAGACTCATTAATATTGTGAAATTACTATGCTTCATCTTTATTTTATAAAGGTTATTTGGAATAGAGCACTACGCTAAAGTCTATTCTTTTGACCTGATGAAGCCGTCTGTGACAGTGAAAGCTTGTCCTTAAAAATGTGTTTGCATGTTTTTTAGTGTTCTATCTAAACAATTTCTACTCCAGTATCACCAAGGTAAGTGTGCTAGCTATCCCTCCTAATTTAAACCATCTTTATTTTATAAGCAAGCCTTTTAGCCATTACTTAAGAATTAAAATACAGGTGTTCAAAAACCAAATGGAGAATCAAAATAGTGTGAATCATCATTGGCGGTAAATTAGTTTGTATCAAGTCTTTTTTTAAATTTTTTTTGAAAGCCCTTCCTAGTACATGGCACAAGTGATTCTAATACATTAAAAAAATCAAACTCAAAACATTAAGAACTAGTGTTAAGTTTTGTGTGTATCTTTAGTAGGTCCTATAGTATAACAAAGTTGTAGGCAAATTATTTATAAAATGTTAATAAAGCTTGACATGTCTTTTGTGCATTCTTGATTTACTAAATAAAATAAATATATTTCTCTTTTAAATATGTATTTTTAATCACTTTCTAAAAAGAGTAAAATAGTAATGTTTATAGAAAAACAAATACTGATACTATTCGCGTTGGATGAAGTGTTTGCCAGACACAATACATAAGCTTTCCAATATAGAAGATATATTATATGTTTTACTGTTTGTAATTACTTTTACCTACAGAAAGGCTTGAAATAAATTACTTGTCCAACTAAAACCATTCAAGTTACTGCTGTATCAGTTAGATAAACTTGTACAAATACACAGGTTACACATATTAAAAGTAACAAATTACATAAGACACGCAACAGCCAGGTTGTATTCAATATACCGGATACTTTTTATCATGACATTGATACATTTAAACATAAATGTAAGAATAAATATTTAAGAGCAATGTTATTTACGATAGGGATGGTTAAAATAACCATAGCAATAAACAGGTATGTAAATTAACAGAGATTGTGACACATATAACTAATAGTTGAGCAGATTTAAATGTTGTATGATTGCATTTGTACTTAGACCATTGACAAATTAGTTTTATTTTTCATTTTGATTACCATTTAAGGGTGAGTCTACAACAATATCATAACCATAAAAAAAAGGTGTTATAACCAGGGTTGGGGAGTCGATAAGCCAAGCCTTCAACTCAGACTCCTTTATTTTTATGCTGTTAGACTCCTCCAGAAATTGCCAAGGTACTTTAATTAATAATAACAAATGTGCTGCAGTAAAATGCTTCAAAACAAGCTTCTTTGACATTGTGAATTTATATTAAATGTCAATAAAAATGAAAAATTTTGGTCCTAAATAATAATAAAATATAACACATTGTTATATTAATAAAATATCTTATTTTGAAGTCTTGAGTATAAGTTGGTACATTTTTACTAACTCCACAACCCTAGTTAAATCAATGTTTTATAACTTGATAGTATAAATTTGAGAAAATACTATGATTAAAATACTTTTACTATATCACATTTTTTGTGTGTAAGAGAGTGAACATATCCATGGTATCAAAAAATTGATATCATTTTATTTATTAATATAAATATCTAGCCTCAATACAAAAATTATTCTACTTATTTTAGACGTGTAATTGGAATGGTTTTAGTCGAACTTTAGATAAAGAATAAAGGTTTCTTTTTTTACAGGAAGCATTACCATACACTTGTAGACTATGATGACTAGCTTTTTTTCTTTCAGAATATAGTGTGTTGACTTCTAGCACAATGTACATTTACTATGCAAGGACACAATGTTTATGCTCCATCACAAACGAGCAAACCATCCAAATTTGACACAAAGGCTAAATAATTAATACAAGAGTCGATATAATACAGAGTGGAAATGAGCGAGTGAAGTGTTGCCCTCTGACACACTTTTCAGGAACTACATTGGCGGCCATTATCTTCGATTCAATTCCACCTTGATAGCTACACAAAAAAAATTAAAAAAATGTTTAAACAATATTTAGCTGTATGGATGTATTAATGTTACTGCTTAAGTATACAATATGGCAATTAAGTTAGTATTGATTTTAGCAAGTAATTCTGTTAACAGTAGACTTTACACCCTCCATGTTTACAATACTACAGCCTTAAAATTTTTCTTTGTATTTAATGATGAAATTTCTCCTTCGATTTAAAGTTGTCATTTTCTATTGATGATCATATTATAAGGAAAACAAAGTTATTTTATAGAATACATTATAGTCATCGAGATTTAATCATTGAAACCTCGATCTCCCCGCCCTCAGCAGCCTAGTTCATCACAACCAGCAGGTTAGTTATTATTATTATTATTATTAGCACCACGTCTTACTACCCGTTCGGGTTATACGCACTTACACTAATGTGTAATGGTAGGGTGATTGTGACATGAAATGGAAGACCTACAGTTTAACTTGGAATCCGAACCACGGTGTAGGCCTGGCATAGCAGGTTAGTTAACTACGGCACAGAGGCCGTCGTGTTAGATTTCCCCATAAAGTTAATTTATTTTAATGAAGGTTTGGTGAGTTTCATTTAGAGAAGATAAAAGAGTAAAATACAAGATTTTTCTCTCTCTATTATGCTGTCAATAATTTGAATATATGTTTTGTTAGAATTAGAAACAAATTAAAATTAATCAATCATTTAAAACAGAAAAGCACCCATTGTGGTATTTTAATACTAATAGCTTACCATCAATGATTTCTTGCTTCATCTTGTCAATCTCACGCTTCACTTCTTTGACAATGTCTTGCTTGAGAGCTTCCAAATCAGCACACGGAGTTGTCTGTCCCTCAGACAAACACATTCCGTTTACCTTATTGAGTTCCTCGGAGGATGATCCAAACCTCTTACGTGCTGGCTTGGGAGATTCCGCCCCAGAGCCGTTGAGCTTTGTGCCACTGCTGTTGCTAGAGTTAGTCTTGTCCTGACCCTGGTCCTCGACCTGAAAATGTACCAAGTTTACTACATTAAGGCTGTTTACTGAGTTAGGAGAAACAAATATTAGTGACCTTATTTGATCACAAAATTATTTCGATAAACGATCAAACATTGTATAATGCATATACTATATAGGCATAATTCACTCACACGCAACATTAAACTTTAACTAGATGGTGAACGTTAACTTTGTCCTTGAGATCACAGCAAAAACCATCAAGCAACTTGTGGCGAGGGCATGGTATCATGGATAGTGTGTGGCTCAACATTCAATGCGTTATTACGATGTGTGGGAAATTCAAACAAAAATATTTTTGTGACTTTATGACCAAAATAATGAAAATTTGTGACTTTTTTTGTAATTAGTTAACTTTTTCATGACTTGTGTGATCTAGTAGATCCATAGATAAGGTTTTAGAACAAGATATATTTAGATGAGAGTTTCAAAATTAAATCAAGGCAAATTTCATTAATTACCTTGTTTTTTATTGCAAAACAAATGGACATTCAATTGGAATATTAGATACTTTATCATGCTCAAATCATATATAAAATCCATTTGCAGTTTACTACATTCTTCAATAGACAAAAAAACATAAGTTTTTTTCAGTTTACCAATTTAAAAAAATAAGGTGAGAGTTTTTTAGTGGTCCCAACTCCACTATTATCTAATGATGACTCCAAGTTACCACATTGTGTGACGGATGGTTCTAGATTTATGAACTACCTAATAGAGGTGTGTGAAGTCCACTTTTTCAATATTAAGTGAGCTTGAATTGAATATACAAAATAATTTTGAAGCTGAATTTTAAGTTTGAATATTTTTTTATTTGTTTTACACGTGAAAAAATATTATATTGTTATTTGTTCATAGCTGTATGCACTAAAATGAAATGGCTTTATTGCAGAAATTGTTAGTAATGTTTCGTTATTAATATGAAAAATTAAGTTATTACCACAACTAAGAAGTCAATATCAGATTTTTTTCCATCTAATATTAATTTGTAATGTATACAGAAGCTCAGATTGGGATTAAATGAGTATTAATTGGAAATTTAAGTTCTCAATATTTTGAGTGACAAAGCAAAAATATTTTCGAAGCAGAGTTGAAGATGACATTTGTTTTGAAGCCAAGTCGAAGTTTTGAAGCTTCGCAAATCCCTACTACATAGGTTACTAGTTATCTGTGAAGTTAAACAGGCTCTTAATGACAATTTATAAATGGGAGTATGTGTCAGAAATACTAGTAGCTAAACTTCATGTAAAGAGAAACAAGTTGTGGAACTGTTTAATTTTTAACCAATTAACCAAACATACCTGAGGGGTGTCATTCGGGTCTTTCTTCTCTACAGCTTTCCTGCGCCTGGCCAATGTCTTGGCCATCTCATCTAACATACTGCTCATGGGTGAATGACCCGCCCGCCCGATGGTGCCATAGTTACTACTGTTACTGCTGCTTGTGCTGGACCCACTATTCTCCGCAGGTTGCTGGAATTACAAGATGCATTCGGAAAATGAAATAAACAAGATCGTGAAACACAGTGCTGTACATAAACAACAGAGTTTAACTAGCAAGACGTTTAACTAGCAAAAGTTTCATAATATTATAACACAAAGTTTTTACACTCTTGACAGTTGCAATGAACAAAGTTACAGAATGTTTCGTAACAAAAGAATTTTTAGTAGCTAATTCACAAACTTCACAAAGATACATTTAAAAGCAGAATAAACCAACCCCCATTGCTATGTGAAACATTTACGCTGAATGGCCCCACACAAGCGTGTGTAGTGTTGTTTAGTGTGAGAGCTGATGAAGTAAAGTGGGGGACAACTTGAGAGATCACAGCTCAGCATGGGGTGTCTATAAATAGCAGTGACTGTACCAGCATGTTATGAATATCATTCAAATAGAACAGAGAAGATCATTCATGTTAAGCAAATGTTTTTTTTTAACTCATAAGACTAAACTAAGAGACAAAACCCGAACTACAATACCTTAACTTATTGATTAACGTTACTATACTGACCCTGCCACAGGCTGGAAACAGTTTATGATGATGATGATGATTAGTTAACATTTAGAGGAGGATAGAAACACAAGCCCTATACACTTTTCAGAAAAAGGTATGCCTCAATTCTCACAATTAAAACAAAACAAAGCACAGTTCAACAATTTATTAATATATCTGCATACTAGTGCAAATACATTAATAATTTAATACATAAATGGTAAAATAGTGTATGTTGAATATAGGATATAAAACCTTCCATTACCTTATCAAATTTTAATGAAAAAACCAATATATGAGTGGTGTTCACTTCTATATAAAGATATAATCATGAACAAGTGTGGGCAAACTATTCAAAATGTCACAATAAATTTATGAAAAGCGATGTACACTTTATTTACGCTGAAAAGCAGCAGTTTTATCCTGATATATTATATCATAGTCCTAGCTAAGCAGTTCCCACAGTGTGCGCTATTTGTTTAATACAATTCTTAAATTTTCTTTCAAATACCGAATCCTAATTTGAATACTTAAATATTTTTAAATGTATACTTTTAAATAAAGTGAGAAAACTCAACATTCAATTAAGGCTTGGTGCTGCTGAAAAATTATATAATAAATAACAAAGAGAACAATTTTTTTTAGTAAATTAATCATATTCATGTTATTTTGTGTGATTTTGTTACTCTCGCAACTACACGAGTCTATAATCCATTTTGCCATTTGCTTAAAATGGTTATTTGAGGTAAAGGTTTTTGAGATGCTTGTGAGATTTTTATGAATCTCGAATCAATCGTTATAGCACAATCCAAGAGAATGAAACCTTTGAGGGATTGGGAGATAGCGATCGAGTTTCTTCAAGAGGCAACCATTACTTCTTTGTCCAATAGCAGCAGTTTGAAGTGTGAACTGTGTTCTTTTAATTGTAAAAGCCATATTGTGTCTGTTCCCTTTTATATGTTTACAACCACCTTTCCTGTGCCTTCTTCCAAATATAATAAACTAAATGTATTAATATTACAATGAATGCATGGCAAAAAATGTTAGTATTTGCCTAATATTTCCATTTTCTATAGCAACTTAAGAATTAGAGTAGTTAAGTTATTTGCTAATGATCTGGATCTTGGATTTCTTCCACTCTCCATCTAGTGTTCCAATAGTATTTTGTTAGCTGGATAAGTATATCTCCTTATATTTTGGTTATTGCTCGACACTGAAGCAAGTGTTCTCCATTCATGATAGTACCTGGTAGTTTGCACAGGGTGCAATCGGGTGAGGTAAAAATGTTTAATCTATGAAGATGTGCAGCTAAACAATCATGTCAACTGGTTAATCAGAATAGAGCTACAGCTTTTCTTCACGAGAAATTAAGAATCAGGATTTTATTTTCAAGCCTTTTTATTTTTGCCTGTACAATTGTTTTTGAACTCTCTCAATGGCTTAGTCTTAAATTTATGTTTGATCCGCAGTGTGGAATAATGATATGTTATGTTTTTGTTTATCAATTGCTTAATTTGGGTACCTTTATTTGCTAAGATAGCAGTAAAGAGGACCTCTTATGTTTATCATGTTTTTTAAGATAAAGATTCATAATAATAGATAATTGGATCTGCAAAGTTGTAGATTCGATCTTTTTACGATGACAATTTACTATTAAAAGTGAACAACACTACTGGAAATATCTGCTTTAATATAAACGCCACTATTTAAAAGTAGAGATGGGTCAAATCAACTTTTTCTTTAATCAAATTTTCAAACAATCTTCATTTTACCTAAGTATCCTGAATCTAGAGTAAAAGGTTAACTTTCTTACATTTATATATTTTACTTCTATCTTTACTTCTGATCTTCATTCCTTAGTTGCCATAGAAAATATAAATCATAATTAAAGTTTTTATCAAAAATTGAACTCTTATTATTATTCCTACGTCTTACTACCCCTTCGGGTAGTACACACTCACGCTAATGTGTAATGGTAGGGTGATTGTGAGATGAAATGGAGGACCTACAGTTTAATGTGTAATCCGAACCACGGTGGAGGCCTGGCATTCCACACATTCACAAGTTATGATTAATACAAGTCTTGTCAGAGGTGAAGGAATGGTTTAGCGATCAGATAAATCTGTGCCGAGACTGAGGATTGAACCTTGAATCCTCAGCACAGAAGTCTGACACCTTACCCCTAAACCGCCAGGTCACCTAACTCATGTTGTTAAGTGGTAAATTAATGGTCAGGGGGTTAGTTGTTGTATTGTCAAATACTTATGGAAAGAAATATAAAGGTTATTAAAAAAATCAAACCAAATTTTTAATACATATAAATTCCTTTAAAAAAAATCCTTGAATCGTGAATATTCCCACAAGCCCTTACCATATTTTTCCGATGTAGGCTCTGTCCTTTCATTCTACCCCTAATGTTTATTGAGACTCAAGTTTATGAACCACTGCCTGTGAAGCATACCTTGGACCGTCGTAGTCTGGCACTCTGCAACTGTGAAGCAAGTGAAGACGCCTGATCCTGGCCGTCAGAGCTAGAGGAGCGGGTCATATTACTTGGAACAGGAGGAGGAGGTGGGGGCGGTGGGGCACCCATACTTATCATGAGAGGGGGGGCTGGTGGTTGTGTTGGGCAGGGTGGGGCTGGAGGCGCTGGTGGGGCAGGAGGTGGGCCAGGGGCGAGGGCCATGGGTGGAGGTTGAGGTGCAGGAGGGGCTGAAGAAGTACGATGATGACCAGGGGGCGCTGGAGGGGCCGGAACGCCAGGGGATGAGCTGCCAGGACTGCTTAGAACTGAGAAACACACACAATTAAACATTTTTAAAGATAACTAAACTTTAAAATCAATTTTGGAAGTGGGTTGTTGAATAGTTACAACAACAAAAATCTTAATAACACATACACATTTTACTTTAATTATAAACGCTCAGACAAACAAGCATGGACCTAGCTCCTGGAACATAGAATTTTAAAAATAAGCCACCACATCATATTTTAAAATCAACAAATTCAGATTTAGAGGTTAGACGAATAATGTATTGAAATCGAGCATGTTATGCAGTTTACCTATCACAGACAAAAGAAAGAAAATACAATTTCTGCATAGCAAAACAATTTTGAAAGTTCTAATAAATTGTTTGTAAAATATATTTTAGGTGATATTTAGAAATGTTTGTGAACCAAAAGGGTAATTTAAAAATAAGTGAAAGAAGATTCCTGGTGGGCGGTTGGTTCCTATCCTTTTAATTTCCCATTTTTTCCCCCCTGGATGTTTTATTTAATCATTTATGTTATTTGCATGTACTCACTTTGCTGCTGTTGAGACATTCTTCTCTCTTGTATGATGGCCACATCTTCTCGAGTCATGGTCCTGTCAACACATATATTATATAACTGTAAGCCAGAGCTAACCAAAAAGCAGTCCAAGCACCCACAATGTTCACCCATCCCACTTGACTACAAGTGTACTTAAAAGCTTGGACAAGCTGTGAAAATAGCTTATCTGCGGTACAAGTGCTTCATCTTAATGTGAAGTGATAAAATATAACTGCTTTCCAACGCCCTCTTGTTCCTAGCGGCAGTAATGATGCTATTAATATTATTATTGATAGGCTTTTAAAACAGATCGAAATAAAACCGGCCATTAGTAAAAAAAGAATAAAAAATAGTCATAATATTCTCTGAAGCAGACATTTTTCAAATTAACCTGGGATTTAAAATTTGAGTATGAATGAAATAGGCTGAGGAATAAAACTTAATGACTGAACAAATGGAATTGGCGAAGAAGAGAGGAGAACCCACATTTTTCTTGTGTGTAGGTAAACCTCTTCATAATTATATTTCCCCTTAAAGCTACCCCTGAACTCCCCTCTTATGGCACGAAGTCCTAATATATATACAAACACACTTATTAAAAAAATAATTCATAAGTGTAAACAAAGTAAAAGATGTCACAAAAATACTGAAGTTTTCAAGAGTAGGTTAATAGTAGGTTAATTAAATTAAGGGGAAATATAATAAAATGTATTGTGATTTGTCTAAAAAAAATCAAGCATTTGATATTATTCAAGACAAAACAATTTTTTTCCTCCAAAGCAAGATTATCTAAAGTCAAAGTTTTGACAAGTTTGTTACCAAATAGAAAGAAAATTTGCTTTGCATTAAAAGAAATGTGTATTTAAGGCTATACAATTGTAATATTAAAGCTACATGCTTCAATGGCCAAATGGTCTAAGGTGTCACTCATGTGAGACTGCCCTACTGAAGACTGGGAGATCAAGGTTTGGATCACGGTTAGGTTTACTGAGGGACTCTTTCCTAAATGATTTCCCACTCTCCTTCCAAGCGGGTAGATTACCTCTAAAATGCTTAGTAGCTAGAGTAGGTGATAAAAAAAATAGTAGAGCTAAACGTATTAACCAACAAAATATTATTAAGTAATTGCTATTATATAGGTAAATTAAATTTCAAGATTTTGTGCCAACACATAGTATTAAAAACATTACTATACAAAAAAGATTATAAATATATTCAAAATAAATTTCATAAAAGATAAGTGCCTTTTGTCAAGTGGATATAAAAGTTTATCAAATAAATGCACATTCAATAAGTTTGTTCTCCAATGTTTTGTTTATTTTATCAATTAAGAAGTAATAGGTTTATTTAGAATTGTATTGCTTTATTTTTCTATTTCAGAAAAGCAAATGAATGTAAATGAATACTAAGAGGATGAGAGAATTCTTATTTTTAAAACAGTATAATTAAGATAAATTTGAGAGGGGGTTAGGGGGAGAAGTCAAATTATTATTTTGTTTCATTTGATATCAACAAGTAATATTAGTTACTAATTTTGGTGGAAGAGAAGGGGGAATTAATATACCATTATTTTTTAATATACATACCCCATTTGAAGTAAGGACTACAAGTTTAATAACATGAGTAGATATTTTCAAAGTACTGCCACATTCACTAAAAGGATAGTAATAATAATAATACTTATGAAAAAGCCAACAAAAATTTAAGATAAAAAAATAAAAAAATTGAGAAAAAAAAGTTAAGGTGATTTGGTTCTTGCGATTTATTCTCAACTAATCTTTGTTCTTGGCCCAAAATAACATTCTGTAATAAACTAATATACATTATTGTATGAATAGCATCCGATAATTTGTATATTTTACCATCAACTAGCAACAAGAATAAAACCACAAAATAAAAGTTAATTCAAATTTGCAGTAAACCACCTAATGTACTTTACAGGGTCATAAGAACCCATAACTCTACTACATATATACAATAGATTGAATGTGCTAAACACTCCTTACATCACACCAGTGATAAACTAGGGCAGCCAACAACTTCCGACCAATCAACACTGGTCAGTATTTACCACAGATCAAGGTCAAGCATTAGATAATTAATTAATTGAGCATTATTTAGTGTAGAGGCAATTGGTTCACCACAAGGCATTCAAAAAACACAAAGACAGTTAATTATCAATTAAAAGTATGATTTATAAGGCACTTGAGATCTATAAAGTCAAAACTCATAACACAAATTCAATTAAAAACAAAAAACACCACAAAAATGTAAAATAGAGAAATCCTTAATTCAGTCCTCCCACTAAGTGTACATATTTGAATAAATTAGTTAACAGAAGAATACAGGACTGACCCTAATTTTGGCACAGAAACAGAAAAAAAAAATTAGTTAGTAATAAAAAGCTATTACCTGCAAAGAAAACTTAGTATTATTATTAGTTGCTTATGAAGGTTTGAAAAAAGGTGATGGGTGAGAAGGAATGTTTGATTCTAATTGCTCAAGTGCTAAAAGCTTCAAACCATATGTATTTTATTTGGTGCCCTATTTAGGAGTCGGTTTGGTTCTTATAATAATACAATAGTCAATTGATACAATAGTTTGTGATCAAGTATTAAGTAACTGTGTTCTAAAATATTATTTATTACTAACTAAAGAATATCAAAATAGTCTATTTGTAAGGATTATTTTTAAAAAGTCTCAACTTGGCAGATAAAGTTGTTGCTTCGTATTTGGTACACATCACCTAAAAAGTTCACCCATATAAAAACTAAGTGAAAGAAAGATTCAATACTTCTAGATACACACATCTAAGTAGGAATGAAAGAAAGCATGGGGTTATTGCATTTAACATAAACTAACTTCAATATGCAGTTCCTCTTTTGATGTTGTTTATCTATTTTAGTTCTTTTACTGCCTTGGTATTGTAGGTTTGGAACAACTTTGATAACTAAATTTGTTGTCTAGCATATATAATTTACTTTTATAGTCCAATCTCCCAATGTCTCTGATTAAATAAAAGATAATTAATTCTTGAAGTAATTTGAGCTTCTAATTAAAGTAGGAATGAGCATGCAAATGTTTTTATAATAATATGACCTTTTTTCCCCCCTTTCTTTAAAGTCTATATATTATTATTATTGTGTTTATATTTATATTAATTGTAGTATGTTTTGTATGTAATCTCTAGTTTAAGTGTAAGAAAAAGCTTATGCTTTAAGTTCGCCAGCCGAATGAAGGTTATTGTTATTATCACAATCATCATCATTGTTATTATGATTATTATTATTATTATTAAAAACGTGTACTCTACTTGATCAACTGTGTGCTCACTAAGCTTTTAGTTCCATTCTTTATTTTACTCACAATAAACATATAAAATAGTATCATTATTTTTATCCCAGTTTAAAAGATGTAATAATAATCTTTAAGGTCATTTGACCATTAAAATTTTATTGCATTATTTTAATAAGTGTATAAATATAAATATTGATTCAATGATTTCAAATAATTACAGTTCTCGAGTGATAAGTAGTCAAACTTACTATTGTATCCATTTTACGTACTAATTTTAAGGTAAATTAGTTAATGTATGGGGATTAAATTTATTTTAGCTAGACATGCATATGAAGTGTATGCAACAAAGTACTTACAATATTTTAAATAAAAACAGTTTTTAATTTATAAGCTATTTAATAGTTATAAAATTACATAATTTTTGATCTTATACAGGTACTTCTCGTTTTATACCCCGATACTTTGGTTTTATATCATTTTGTAGTACATAATGTCGTTATTTCAAATTTGTTTGGTTTATGAGTCTAACTCTACTCTCTTATTTTACTATTTACACCACGTTGATCAATGCAAATGTAAATTTGTTATGTCCATTTCCTGAAACTTCTTGGTTTGACTGTACCTACCAATAACACAGACTAGCTGACCAAGGAAGGATTGGGCTACCCCAGTCTCTGGCTAATGACTCACCTTTAAGTGCTTTTTTTTAGCACCGCGTCTTACTACCTGAGTGACGAGTTGTGACATTTATTTTGTCTCTTTTTTCTTCCTCTAGTAATTTGGCACTTGGATATTATTTTACTGTGTTTTATTCTTCAACTCAAAGTGTCAAAGGAACTCATCTCTTGGTACATCAAAACGCATATTGATTTTAAACCTATTGTTTGTATGAATATTACAATTAACTTCATGAATGTATAAAAATTAACGAGTTTCACTTTTATTACTGATTGTAAATTGAACATTATAAAGATCTTAAAAGTTTTGAAAATATATCTAATGTCACATAAGTAATGCATTTCTTTGAGCATTTTCTAAAAAAACAACAACATAATTTTGCGTGTTTATTGAACATGACTAAGTTCAACCCTAAAAAAGCAACATGCATCAAAACCAAGAAAACTAAACAAAAAGGTGAAAATCGAACAAGAATCAATATAAATTTAAAACAATGAAAGATTTGATCTACGATGTTTTCAGGTACTTACAAGGCCATAAACCGGGGAGGGGGGGGGGATGCAAACCCTCCATAAAATTTTATGAACAAAATATATATGGCATTATTTATGGTTCAAACAATATCAAAATTAAGAAACAAGTACAAATTAGGGGTCTATGTAACCATAAAAAAAAGCCCTTCAGAGAGCTACTAGAGGTTTTTAGTAATTTGGAATTTTTCCTTGCCTTCAGCAGTTAGGGGGTTATTTTGCCAAAAAAAACACTTCTGATAGCTTCTACAGGTGTTTAATATTCAGATTGTTTCCTAGTCTTCAGCAGCTATGGGGTTATGTTGCAAGAAAAAACCTCCAGATGGCTTCTAGAGGTGTTTAATACTTAGAATTTGTCCTAGCCTCTGGCAGTTAGGGGGTTATGTTGTAAAATAAAACACTTCAGATAGCTTCTAGAACTGTTTATCTTTTTCTTTTAATCCTAGCTTTCAGCAATTGGTGGATGTGTCCACCAACCCCCCCTCCCCCTGAAATTATTAGCTGGCTACGACCTTGGGTACGTAATAAACTCATAACAAACGTAGGAGATATATATGTGGCGTATATATCATTTGCTAAAGACATTGTAGCTCCCTACTTGTTGGAGTTGGTAAGGAACTATTTCTACCACAGGTTGCAAATAATTTTAATTGTGGGAATGTCCGTATGGAGGAGAATACAATTTAATTAATTTAAATTTGTTGAAAAATGACACCTTGACATTAGAATAAAATTGAACCCAGCACTGAGCTATCCAGGATGCGTCCCTTGCCCATGATATTATATTCACCCGCACTGACGATATAACAGTGCAGTCAGTTTAGTCAGTTCAGACTATAACATAATATGTAAATATCATAGTATAGCCCTTTATCAGAGGTACAGCACTAGATCACATGATTTTACATATGAATTAGTGAACCCATTACTAGTTGTCAAATAATGACCATCCTATTAAAATCAGCCTAAAACACAAATTCAACTTATCCACAAGAATCTTAGTTTGAATTACAGTTTCAACTCGGAACCCACTGTTGTTTGTTGTCCCAAGGCCTTGTTACCACTGGTTCATAATATTATATTTTATGTTCCGGGGGTTTGGTACCACTGGTTCATAATCTGCTATTGTTTTATGTCTTTGGGCCTTGTTACCAGTGGTTCATAATCTGCTATTATCTATGTCTTGGGGCCTTGGTACCACTGGTTCATAATCTGATATTATCTATGTCCTGGGGCCTTGTTACCAGTGGTTCATAATATTCTATTGTTTCATGCCCCGGGGCCTGGCTACCACTGGTTCATAATCTGCTATTGTTTTATGTCTTGGGGCCTTGTTACCAGTGGTTCATAATCTGCTATTGTTTGACATCCTAGGGCCTTGTCACCAGTGGTTCATAATATTCTATTGTTTCATGCCCCAGGGCCTGGCTACCAGTGGTTCATAATATTATATTTTATGTCCCAGGGCCTTGTTACCACTAGTTCATAATATTCCATTATTTGATGTCCCGTGGCCTTGTTACCACTGGTTCATAATCTGCTATTGTTTTATGTCTTGGGGCCTTGTTACCAGTGGTTCATAGTATTCTATTGTTTCATGCCCCGGGGCCTTGTTACCACTGGTTCATAATCTACTATTGTTTGATGTCCCGGGGCCTTGTTACCACTGGTTCATAATATTCTATTGTTTCATGCCCCAGGGCCTTATTACCGCTGGTTCATAATCTACTATTGTTTTATGTCTTGGGGCCTTGTTACCATTGGTTCATAATATTCTATTGTTTCATGCCCTGGGGCCTTGTTACCGCTGGTTCATAATCTACTATTGTTTGATGTCTCGGGGCCTGGTTACACGAGTAGGACATTACTTGTACCGACTGGTTGAACTCATGCATATGCGGACAAAATGATCGACAGCCAACTGGTTAACCCAAAAAAACTAACTTAGAACATTGATGCCTTACTAATGATGATTTTAATCCACAAAATTAGTATATAGCCCGAACAGGTAGTAAGATGCGGTGCTAAAAAAACCCCACTAAATTTGTATTTTTTCCCTTTTGCTTCTCACTCCCGTTTGAGCTATACGCAAAATAAGGAATGCGAATAACACATTGGACCATATGACCACAAAAGTGGGTATTTATTAGAGCTATAAATTTTGTTAAAAAATAATATTTCATAGACTTTACTTGTTATTTTCCGTTTACGATTTTGTTGTTGAACATGTTTGCAATGTATTAACTTGACAGTCAATTGGTCAATCCATCTCAATCCATCTAGACTTTTGTATACCAGTAGGTCCTCTCATGTTAAAGAGTTGTATATCTTATCAAATGGTCCTAAACGTGTTGATCACTTGACACACTCAAGCTTTAAAATATATTTATTTATTTGGTCAACCAGTTGGATGTCGATCACTTTGCCCCACTCATCGCTGGATAATATCAGAGAGGACTCATATTTTTTTAGCACCATGTCTTATGATCTGTTTGGGCTATAAGCTTATATAATAACTACTATAATCATTTTAGGGATGAGGAGGCTTATATTTATAGAAAATGTATTAGTATGTGTGGTAAAAGAATGGAAAATCATTTTGAAAAATAAAATAAAACAACCTTAGTAAACTTGACCAAGATTCAAACCTCGATCTCCCTGGCGGTCTAGGCTACTGCAAGAGTAGCGCATTAGACCATGCGGCCACCAAAGTGAGTGAATGAAATTTGAGTCCAGAAATAGTCTAGAAGAGCCCTCACAACCAAATTTATGTCCCAGGAATTCAAAATAATCAGCTCAACTGTGAATATTTTTACAAACATGACCTTGACTTGTTGTGAATTTATAAATCAACGAGGGAAATAAACATTTCTGAAATGTTACAAAGACAAAAACAGTCAGAAATTAAATAAGATGACTTGACTACCCATTAAAGTGTTTCTTACTAAGCAACACAACTAGTATTTCCCCTGATTGTTGCACACCTGTAGGCCTATATCCGGCTACATGTTACACAAAATTTGGGCGCTCCACCCATCCTGTTTCTGCCCCAAGGGGAGGAAGACTGCCTATACTTTTGCTATAATCACCCAACAGTGATTAGCAGGATGCTTGTAATGATAGTAAATAATAATGTTACAATTTTTTATTTCCTTTGATGAGGTTTACTTTGGTTGTTTGTGTTTTTATTCAATATAATAATTTCTTAATTTTGTTAGAGGAGATTGATTTATTACCTAATTAAAAAAACAAGAATTACTATCAACCAACTATGAGTTAGCTACAGCTTACCAAATAGATTGGAACATAACGCTAATATTTAAACCTGTTAAGATAATCCTGTTTAATGTGGATTTGGTATCCACAGTGAGTCTTGAGAATGTATTTACAGCGAATAATGAGGTCTAATTGTTTTTGAATAGTTTTTGCTGGTACATTCCGGATATGTAGATTAAAATAGTATTTTGAGTAAGTTTCACATCTATGGTTAAGTAGCCCAGAAGGCTCCTCTATAGAAGTGGTTTCAAAATGTTGCTCCTACTCCTACAATTAATAGCAGAAAAAATATGTATAAGCGTTTTAACATTTAAATCGATAAAGATTGTTTATGCTGAAAAGAATTAAAACTTTTTTTATCAGTTATTTACTGAAAGAATAAGTTTGATAGTTGGAAAATAATTACAAAACAATTAGATAATAAAGGTTGTGGCTGTGTTTAAAATACAGATTGGATGTACAAATATTTAAATCCAACAGGAAAGATTTTAGAAAGAACAAAAAAATAATAATCTTGAACTCAAATTTTAGGGCCTTTACTTAGAATAACAATTTTATGCAATTGGTTGAATCAATTATATAGACTTGTATGTATGAGAAAACATATTTAATATTCCTTTAGCTAAGAAATCAAACAAAATTGTTTGAAAATAATTCATTCATTTTTGTATGCAATTGCCAGTTTCTTAAACTAAAATAAAAAAATTTTAACTGTCCATTTTTTAAAAATCTGAACTAAAACTGTATATGTTTAAATTTAGAGGATTCACCCCCATCTCTAATTCCTATGTATAGGCCTACTCATTTGACGATTTTGAGCATTTTCCAATCGTCAGTTTATTTATATTTTATAAAATTATCAAGGACTCTATTCTTGATGAACAGTTGGTTGTGGATATCATGCCATGCTCTGAAAAACCTTCAAGTTAGACAGACAAAATCAATAAGAAAGTTATTTATAAACGTGTTTTAGTTAAAAGCAGGGAATGTACATGTTTATGGTGATGTACAATATGAGCATGGTAATAGATTAGGAGTGATAAGCCCAGAAGAAGTGAGAAGCTGTGCTGTTAAGGGGTCGTCCATAAACCATGTAATGCTTTGGGGGGAGCTCTATTGTCTACATGCTGTTACATGGGGGGAGAGTGGGGTACATCAAAGTGTTATGTAACACATATCTATCTTATACTCAAGTCCTAATGTTCAAAACTAAGTTTTCCATGTTTTCACCTTTGATAAACATGCTTATTGATAACTTTCGAATATCTTAGGCGTTGAAAATGCAAGTTAGCACTTTTTGTCCGTCCATATTTTGAATGTGCTTAGGTGGCATTGTCTAGAGATGGGCGATATTTCACTTACGGTGATTTTTTCACCGTTACTTCTTGATCACCGCTACTCCCAGTGACTGGATCTCAAAAGTATCAGTGATTGAGATATCTGTGATCGGTGTTTAGTGACACTGTCACCAGAGGGTGATAGCTGAGCATTCCAGTATGAAAGCTATGACCGTGACCGACAAAATATTGGTTGCTGTCTGATGATATGGTGACCCACAGGTGCGGGCAGTAGCGGTCTATGTCCTTAATTTATTCTCATGTTTCAATAAACATTCTTTCAATAAGAGCCTACCCTTAGTTACTTTATGGAGGCAAACTCTATCGCTTTAAACTTTTCAATACAATAACATGTTGGATGTTTCTCAAATTTACTTTTCTAACCCAAACATAATAATGAAATACTATACAGCAGGTATAGTTGAAATTAATAAACATAGTAATTTACATTCTATAAAGCAATATTGTATAGTAATATTCCTCAAAGTTAGTCCTTGTTCTTAGTCCATTGATTCCCAACGTGAATTTTTTTCAGTTTAACAAAAATAATCTGTTATTTATTAATCTCTAGCGACTGGAAAGTTGAAAATCCTGTGTTTCTATCTAAGGTCCAAAACATTACTTTGTTATAGTAAAGACGGATGACTGGAGCAAAATATCGATAGAGAAACAAACTGTGACCGTGAAAAAATAACAGCCAAGAAAACACTGTGATTACAAGTTACCGTGAATTATCACTGGTATAAATCACCGATATTTTACAATAACAGTCACGGTAATCACCGATCTTGAAAAATCTTGGCTTAGCCCATCCCTAACATTGTCTGCCCAAGACTACGAACGCCAAGCACATTCTAAAACACATATTTTCTTACGCATGACAATGAAATGTTTATACTCAGGACACTTGATTAGATTTCTCCAATCTTCTGATTTGGAAAGAAAAAAAGTACAGAATTTACCTTTAGGCAAGTTTGAGGAGTCCATCAATAGGGTTATTTCTACGTACCAGCAGCATGTTATGAAAAGAAAAGCTTCATATATCATTAAATATTTTTGAAAGCTAGGTGTATTTAAGCCTATACCTTTTCCCTTCTGATACATTAGTGTGTATGTATACCAATGTAACTATTATACAAACGCTATGGTGGTTGCATTGTCAAAATTGTCATTCTCTCTGTAGACTGAATGGCCGATGTTGGGGAGATGGGGTTTGAATACCAGTCAGGCCTACTGAGGGTTGCTTTTCCTAAATGGTTTCCCACTATCCCTCCATGCAAGTGCTGGTAGATTTTCTTTAAGATTCTACCTTTTTAGTATATTCTGTAGGGTGGTAAAGTCAAATTGTAGTTATTCTAATTATTTTTATTATATTTATCTAATGGAGTAGACACGAGGAAGGTAGAATCTTAGAGTTAATCTACCCTCATTAATATGGAGAGAGAGGATAAAACCATTTAGGAAAAGCCACTCTTGAGTAAACCCAACAAGTATTCAAACCTTGATCTCCGCTTCGTTGGCCATCGAGTCTTTTTTGAGAGTGAATCCAGGATCCAGGATTGATGTTGGGACAAAACATGAGTCTAGGTATGATAAGTTAACTAAAGTAAAATTGTAGATTAATCCAAAATATAATTTAGAAAAGTTGTATGCCTAGCATCGGATGTGGTCACTCTAAAAATTATGTAGCGCCACTACAGGGCCATCCTAGTCAGCACGTAGTAGTGCCACGCCATCTTGCTCTTATTCGGACCCCAAACCTGACATCCATAACTTAAATATAGCAGAGGAATTTGAGTTCGACATCTTTATGTCTGTATAAATAACAATAATCTCTGAAATAATTTATAATCAGGATTTAAAATGGATTTTAAGAAGTATTAAATTTGAATTCCTTCTTTAGTATACAAAACTTCCTTATGAAATAATGACATTCATTCTTGGTGAGAAAAGTTATGTAACACAGGTTGGTGGGGGGG
>CABFOV010000729.1:151221-162998 GCA_902141375.1 Timema poppense
CCCCCCCCCCGACGCATGTCTTGAACACACAGGTTTGGAAAGGACCTTATTTCTTCAACACGATCACGAGAACAATGAGCATATCAAATTGCTATGTCCCACTTCTAGTCAGTATTTTCCCATCCCATCAAAGGAAGCTAAAGGTGAGGATGTGACATGTCTGGACATGGAATCAAACCCTGCTGCTCGTATTTCACCTGGAGTTTAGAGTAGACCGATGGAAATAATGGGTTACATCGATGATTGTGATGTTAGGATAGGATGTAAAAATGGTGTCTCGACCATGTCTGTGTGTATCGTCACCAGCTCTAGGGCTGACTGTGATAGGGATGCAGTACAAGAATTTGATGAAAGTGTGGTCCTGGCTTAAGCTATACCCGTTGAGTTCTGAATGTGCACCTAGTTTTGATAAAACAGTTCACTTGGTCCAAAGATAAATTAGGATACTCAAGTATTATAAAAACGCCAGTATTTAGTCTAAAGGAGAGAAAGGCGGAGTAAAAATAAAGTGAAAATTCCTCAGATGGAAAATAAAAACAGTACTATATACCTCGTGGTCCTGCAGTTTGCGGCCCACCACTCGGAATGTGTTATTAATCTGGTGCTGATAAATGTGCACTTTGGACAGCCCTGAAGATGTCCCACTGGGAATCCACTTCTTGTTAACATCGTCATACACCATAACAGAAGCACGCGCTGATGCAATGCTTTGCTCGCTGCAACATACAACACACAAACTAAGAGGTATTTGTAATATTGAATCAAGCATGTAGCATCTGTTTTTAATGGAACTAAAACTTGCTAAACGGATATTTTTACAAGCTGGTAAAGAAAACAACTAGCAAAAAGAAGGCCCATAACACTTTCATTACCGTATTATAATGCTGCCTTTCCATGTGAGCATTACAAAGAAAACTTAATTTATAGTTTGAAATAGATAGAACGTGTTTTTATAAAATCTACATGTAAAAAATAAACCTATCAATAAATATAAACATACCACCGTACATGGAAAGTTTTCATCGAAACATTCTTAAAATTTAATCAACCCATTTGCTTGAAGTTACTTAGATAGTGTACTCTAAAACTTACACAAAATTAAGGACAGTGAAGATCTTTAACAGAATTGACAATATTTTCATAATCTAAAATTCTATGTGTTTTCCAGGTTTAGTAAAAGGAATTCCCGTTTTTCCAAACAGTAATATTCCAGATAATAATATTTAATAAAAGTGACTTTTGTGAAGTCAAAGGTGTTTAGGAATAGGATGATTTGACCCTGATGAAGAAATATAGTAACCCAATGTTTCAAGGAAATAAAAATGGGGACAGGGGGATAAAATATGTGTTCCAATCAACATGATTATTTCTTAAGTTAGCTATTTATTCTATGTGGAGGTCTGCTATTTAAAGCTTAGAGTCTAATGTCCCCAATTCACATATATTAAAGTATTTTTTTTTTAGCATTCTTAATGAAATTCCTTGGTTTGCCCAGGTTTTTTTTTTTTGGACCCAACAAATTATAAGTACTTTCTCAGTTTCCCAGGTATGTTGCAGCCCTGTTTAAAGACTACTATTTTGGTTGTAAAGCCAGAGATGCTTATGATAAAAAAAAGTTGACACTGGCTTTAAAATACTTGGGTGCTCAACTCGAACTAGGGGCTATTAGCGACTGGGGTCCCAGTTATAATCAACGTTGATGATTTTTAAGTGATACACTTCTTAGTTTGTTACTTTGCTTGAGATTATGTTATGACTGAATTGTTTTAATTGAATTAAAATAATAATACTTTTAACAAGTTTGTTGGTGTGAATTGTCACCATTTTATTATGTATTTCAAAATGAAACAGAGGAGCACAACATACAACACATGTGGTGCCCTAAACTCTGATCACAAACAATCTGTGGCAGTCACATGTGCTCTTATTGCTGAACCACGTTAGAAGATTGTGGTTTTACATTTATTTTTCAAGTTAATAAAGAACTGCTCCCATCTAGGTGAATCAAACCGCAAAGAGCCGCCAAAATTTTGTATTTCTTTCTCAATTATAATTCTATAACAAAGTTAATATATTGTAACAAAATAACACAAAACTTTGTCTAACGACGCTGTTGAAACGAAGAAAATATTCTTTGAAGATAATTATTTTCACTTCTTCATGGTGTGAGAAGGTCCATTTATATATGAGGAAACAATATTTTTCTGGCCTAAGTGTGAGCAGTTCAGATGAGGCTAACATTGGTTGCTCCTCTTTCCAAATATTCACAATATGCTCATGTTCATTCAACCAATTAGAGATGGTGAATACAACTAGCCAAGGAAAATTCTGAACGTTGCCAACTAAGAAACACACACATGCAAAGTGTTGGAAGCCAGTTATTTGGCTGTTAGAATTAAACAAAGAAATACTTGGACTTCCTGCACTATCAACTTGACACTAAATTAAATTTACTTATAGAATATTTATTTTTTATTTTTTTAGCTTACTACAGTTTCAGGTTATATGCCTAAGTACTAATTACACTAATATTTTTAGGAATTAGAAAGGTTGACTTTAGAGGAAGTGTATCCGCATTCGTGTGAAGGGAGAGTGGAAAACCATAAATGAAAAACCACCCTTAGTACACCCAGCCAGGATCAAACCTTGATCTCCCCATCTTCAGCAGTTTAAACTAACAGGATGACTATATATTTTACATCACAAGGAACATAAACTTGAGTTCTCATACTATTTCATTTTTTTAAATAATTTCTTTTTATCCAACTCGAAACAATATTTTAAACATAATTAAAAGTAGTTATTTTTCATTTTGGAAAGTTATTGATTATGTTTAATATAGTGCACACATCAATACCTTTAAATACAGGAATAATATTTACTTGTAAAAGAGAAAATTCTTGTAATTTTTTTTACATACAATAAATAATTTTATGATTATTTTATCATATTTTTAAATATTTTAACTGAATAAAATATTTTCATCAACTGCGTGTTTGCATCATTGTAAAAAACTTGTTTACCGTCATGTTCAACCATATGGTTTAAATTCGTCAGTCGCCATTTTGAAGCTATGTTCGTTAAAAGTTTTTGTGAAGGTGGTGTGAATATTTTTTTAAGTGGACTAAAACTATAAATAAACTTTGCATCCAACCTCAAATAAATATATAAATAATATTGGCCTAAATTACTGTGGTTAACTATCACATTAATATATTACCATCAGTTTTCATTACAGTCATCTAAAGTGATAGATGTCAGCTGTTGGCGTAGTGATATATTAGTGATTACTTCTAGTAACATTTCGAGCTGTCATTAAGGTAAACTTAGCTCGTGAATGACTTATATAGTATCATATTATTATTAATATTATTATTAATAATATCAATATCACTATCAATATTATTTGCAGTATTGAACTATATTTTCATACTAAATATATTTGACAACAAAGTTGTATGCAAGCTTGCTAAGGTAATATAAGCAATATATTATCAAACAGATACTTTCAAAGAACAGTTCAGTCGTTGCATGGTCTAAGGCGTCACTCTCACAATAGATTAGACTGCCGATGACGGAGATATCAGGGTTCGAATCCTGGTCAGGTGTGCAGAGTTTTTCCCTTTTTTTTTCATTCAAATGTGTGTACACTTCCTCTAAATTGAACTTCCAATCCCTAATACATTAGTGTAGTCAGTCAGTACAAACGGTTATAGCCCCAACGGATATTACAACACGGTGTTAAGAATGCCTACCTTTAAGTGAATTTGTTGGTTTGAGTGCCGGTGAGATCAAAACAATACAGTGGATACAAAAATCATAAAAATTTGCAGAAAGTACAGGTAAAAACTGTTTTAAGAAAATCATTTAAAAAATTATGGTGGTTTAAGGATAATATTGGTTTTAAAGTTAATAATAAAATGTGTAAATCATTCAAAAAATAAATGTACAGGAAACTGTTGGCATAAGCAATGTGACCTTGTTTTGACAGACAACTCTATAGAGACTATCAGGAAGAAAGACCATGTTATGTTTCCGTTTACAAACCACTTCCTGTTTGTAAAATGAAGAGTACATAACATTTGCTTTGCATCATTAAAACTTGCATTTTAACACATATGCGCAATCAAGAAATTATAGGCCCTATCTATCTGCACCAATGCGCATGTGGACAAAGATGTGAAGTCTTGCCTGGTTAGCAGGTGATGGTTGGGTGTACCGAGTATTTTTAATAAATAACTTGCCACTCCCCCAACATGCAAATGTGGGTACCATTATTATTAATTAAACCTTCCTAATACTTACCCGTTAGTACAAATATTCAGTGAGTTCAGGCTATGTATTGCCATGAGAATAACTTTAGGTTGGCTATTCCCGGTTTGTATTACTACCCAGTCATGTTAATATGCTTAGGATGAAGAAGGTATAATTTAGAGGAAATGTGTCAGAGTTTGTCTAGGAGAGTAGGAAACTATTTAGGAAAAAACCTTTCATTGCCCCAAAATAGGATTCAAACCTTGGCCTCCCTATTATCGATAATTTAGACCAGATTAAACTGACTTCTAGTCCGTGATGCGCTGCGGGAATATGCTTAAAATTTGTTTTTCAAATAAAACTATGTTTTCATAATTATTTTCAACATTACATTAAACTACATTGAGGTTTTGAGAGATCACCAGAAGTATAAGAATAGCCAGAGCCAATAGTAAAGTTTGAAGGACACGCCGCAAGTGTCAGAATAGCCAGAGCCAATAGCAAAGTTTGCAGGACGCGCCGCAAGTGTCAGAATAGCCAGAGCCAATAGCAAAGTTTGCAGGACGCGCCGCAAGTGTCAGAATAGCCAGAGCCAATAGCAAAGTTTGCAGGACGCGCCGCAAGTATCAGAATAGCCGTGTACGACAGCTGCCGAACCAGCGGTCTAAGAATAACCGGCACCCGCCACGGAGGAGGTTGTTGGAGCGCGTCTTTAGGCTCGGAAAAACCGGCCCACGGTTGGATAAGACACCCCCTTATTTTAACTTCTCTCGACGATGTCCTCCTAAACATGACACCTAATCAAAATCAAACGTCACTGTTAAAAGTTGACGGCATTTTCTAATCAAGCAAACCAAAATATGTACATTCAATATAACAATTAAAATTATAAAATAGTAAAGGCTTTATTTAAAAAGCATATTATTCGATTCTCTCGCCCCCCCAAACCCCGATTCAACGTGCACTTACAAGATACTTACAAACGACTTGCAAACTAACAGACACAACACCCGGTTCTCAATCCGTTAATCATCGCTGTGAAAGTTGAGTCCTATCTCATTAATGACTGTTCGGCGCTGCGGGCAATCAAACCCGGAACTGTTAACTCAACATGTAGACACACTGCCGACACAGCCAAAGTGTAAAAATCGTCTATATCAATCGATATAATAATTAACATGTTTTTCCCACGTGACAACAAAACCAAAATCTGTTGACAAGACTCGATCATTGTGCAAAAGTTGGATTTTTACCATCTTTCTAGTCTGGTACGAAGAAAATAATCGGATACGAACCGGTCAAATACATAGTCCAACACAGTATCAAAGTAGGAAGAGCTTTCACCTTGTTATCTAGGAATGCCGGTTTCGATAACCGACGTAAACAAAAAATTATCAATATAAAATAGTTTGTCATTGAGTAAGCCATTAAAAAGAGTCAAATTTTCATAGGAAGGCGTTGTTATAAAATACAAACAAGATTTTGCGGCTAAAATTGGTAACATGTTGCTATTTTAAAGGTATTGATATATATTTTTTTTAAAATACAGCTGCAGAAAACATGATTTGGAGTGTGAATATGTGAAATTAGATAAAGACTCTGATAGCTGTCAAAAAAAGGTTCTTACTATGAAAAATTGCATTGTGAATTAAATGCGTGAAGTGAAATGATTCTAAAAGAATTATCCTAGTGTATGAATGCGATGATTTGCGTCTCAACGAACTTCTTGTCCACGGATGTACGTACATACGGTTCAGCCTCGTCACGTGTTGCAAACAAAATAAACACAAGTTAAAGTATATACAAGTTACCATGCCCAGTAGTGTTGCCATTCTTCCAGAGGCTGACTCTCGCAGCTGTTGCGCATGGCGCTGTCTGAATGCAACTGAACTAACGCCGCGCTGACAGAACAGTCATGAGGAAAGCCCGCTCTCTCCCCCCAACACCCCTCGCTCGCTATCAGTTGAGTCACGGCTACACACTAATGGTCTTCTTGTACGATCTCAAGACAGGTGATCCCTTTTTACAGGGAGATCGATACGGGATGACGTGTTATTAACGTAGGATGGATTCCTTTTCACTTCCGGCACTGGACAAGGTCGTGTCGTGAAAGATTAACCATTAATAGAGCTAGAGTCCAAATGTCATAGGAAGAGCCTTATTTGACAACTACACTGAATGTACAGTCCAATTTTCATATAAAGTGTCTTTAAGATTTTATTTATTTGAGGTATTTAACGTACTCTTTCTGAACCAACTGATTATATCAGCACATAAGAATTTCTATTATCAAGAGAGAAAGGGGCTACCAATTTTGCCGAGAAAGTCCAGGGTTCTTTTATACGCCACAATCGACATGGGCCCGATGGCTTTACTTCCCCTTGGAAGGAGGTCGTGTTAAGGATTTTTATCGCTCAAGAAAAATCCGCCGACCTAAACTGGGATTGAACGCTAAAACATATCATGAGGCAAGAACTTGACTCAAAAACCACCTAGGACAACTAAGTGCATTTAAGGAAAAACAAACATTTTGCACAAAATTGATAGTATTTTACTAACTTTTCTAGTAAGTAAAGGCCCTTCGTATGAAGGCAGCTAGCTGCAGCTGTAACTTTTAATTTATATTATCTAAAAACTATTAATAATCCTAATGACATATTAGAATGCTATCATTGTGACAGTCAAATAATATGTCCACATTTTCTAAAAGTTCCTTCCCATCAAAATTCTACCATAGTAGTGATGGGTCGCTCGTGAGCGAGTCATTCAAATTGAACGAGAGCTGTGAACGAACGACTCATTCACGCCACCATTATTCACAACTCTTTCCGCTCGCATTCATTCGCTCTGGAAAGAGTCAAAAGTGTTTGTCATTCACGACTCTTCTGTCGTTCAACGTGGGTTACTACGAGAAAAATCAACTATAAATACTTACTATCGTTACTAAATATTGCCAAGTGACGGATGCTAAAAAACATGTTTTTGCAGATCATATGGTTCAGCGTAGGGATATATAATTTTGTTTGTTAACTTTTCACAGCGTCAACTGTAAGCTGTGAGCTGTCATTCAGCACCAAAGCAGCCATGGGGCTACTGTAGCTCTCTTCACCGAGCTGGTTCGACCCATCACTATACCATAGGCATTTGACACACTGCTGACAGGGTTGTCCCCCAAAGAGATGTTGGGGAGAGGGGGAAAAAATGTATTTTCACAAACCACTTTCCCAATCAATCTAAATGTATATAGAGTTTACTTTCTTATGTCTTAATACTTGAAGCATAACTGCTCCACTTTTGCTTTTAAGCTTCAGTTGTTTTTTGGCGATTCTGGTGTCGGAAGGTTAATGTAATAGTTTTTTAGTCTTTAACACGTAATATAAATATATTTTATTGTTTGTATTTAGGTCTGATTTTAAAATGGTATCAACCAATTTAGAGAAATTACATCCTTTACAGCCTCCGCTCCTAGCTTTAATCAGGTACCATTAAAACCACACTTTAAATAGTTTCTGGTGGCATTCAAGGATTAAAACTATTCCAGAACAGACATTAGAAACCACAACTGAAAAGTTCCTTAATTTATTTTGGGAAAAGTGGCATAAGTACCTGTCCCAAACGCCACATTTCACTTTATGACGACAATATCGCTCTTGTCTGTTGACATCTTAATGTCATCCCACAGATACCTCGAGTGCAAAATCAGACCCTTGAACCCAGAAAAGAATCTCAAGTCATGTCCACGCGATGGCATTTACACATAAATCCTTACCTTTATATATGTGACTAGGTAATCCTATAAACCCATCAAAAAGAGCAATGTTGTCCAATCCACAACTCGGGTTGTAAATAATAGCAAAACATGTAAACCTGATCTGCTTTATAAAAGAGTGTCTTACTACCCATTTGGATATCCAAGTTTAATTACACTTATGAGGTCGGAATGAAAAAAGAAGTGATGTTGACCGCAAAAATTATGTTTGTATTTTCTAACAGGTGATTCAAATGTCTGTTTGTAATAAAATCAAGGTATACACCCTACCCTGCCTTGGTCCCTGGCTCATTTTTATATCCCAGTCGCTAGAATTCTCAATATTTATCTAAGAACGGGAAAACTGGGTGAAACAGAATATTCTTCCAAAAAAAAGCTAATGCATCTTTTTTATCATTATATTATCATCATAATTATAATTCGATGGATTAAATATAAATAGCCAAGTTATTATAGTTGTTAATCACGGTTATGGCCGCATCTAAATATATTTTTCTTTAAATTGAAAATTGATACATGGAAACAGGAATCAAACCTGAAACATTTGCCTCAGTACGCCAATACTCTTATCACTAAGCTATGCAGGAGTCGTCCGGTACAGGGTCATTCTTCACTCATATTTTAAGGAAATCTGTGATGGACGTGTGGAAATCATCAGCTACATATCAGCAATTTAAATTAAGATTGCGACCTACCTGATCACGTAGCCACCTTCGACTTGGGAGAGCTTTATTCTGCCAATAGTACGACAAATGTACAAATGTGCATATCAAGATATATTAAATGGTTAAATTATAGTTGTCAAGTACAGTTACAGCTACAGTTAAATATCATATTCTTTGAATTGAAACATTATACTTTGACACGGGAATCGAACTAGAGACCTTTGGTTTAGTATGCCAATGCTTTTACCACTGAGATATCCAGGATTTTCACATGTATATCACACGATTCGACCTTAAGATATGAATGAAGAATAATCCTGGATACAAGACAACTCCTGGATAGTTAAGTGGTGAGCAATGGCATACTAATCTTAAGGTCCTGAGTTTGATTCTCATGTCCAAGTGTCATTTTTCAATTTAAATAATAATATTATTATTATTTAAGGCAAAGTGAAACTTAAAATATCTTCATTTCTGATTCTTTATTTTAAACTTTTTTACTTAGTTAACTATTTATGTGAGTAGGTGAAATATTGATATGTACAATGACAAACACCAAGGAAAGGCATGCAAATGGCAAACATATAATTGTAATAAAATGTAAATGACTTATTTCGACAGACAAGGAATAGAGTCAAAAGGCTCCCTCTTCATTCAAATCAGCATTAATTTAATATTTTACAATGAGAATGAACAAGCAAATATTTCTTGTAGTTTGCAATACATTTACATTAATAACCATAACTACCTATCAAAATGAAATTAACAAATAAATTAAATACAGGAAAAATGGGATTCTATCATGCTCTAAAATAAAGGTCCATAAAACCAAAAATAAAACTGTATTTATATGAGTCGGCACCAATAAACCGCTCTTTTTGTGTGTGTATTGTATCAAACTAAGGATATTGTATTTTGGTTAATTTCAAGGCATTTTTAAACATTAATAAAGATTGTTTTTCAATAATTATATCTACTGTAGTACATTCAAATATCATATTGTCATTTAGTGAAGCTACAAGGTTTTCTTCAATTAATTTTAAATGAAGATTATTTGCTGCCATGTTTCCATCTACAGTACAATATTCATAGGAAGAATCTTATCCAACAGTAAGAAAAATTATTAGATCTACTTTCCCATAGTCATACATCACGTCATGTTATGTGACACTATCAATTTTGGCCACATAAAATATATAAGTAATTCTTATAGGGTCCTTTATGGGAAAATTGGATTGTAGATCTTCAATAACAGCTAGCAATTTAATGTTTTCTCTGTTTAAATAAAACATCAAAGAGTGAGCTGTCATATTTAATATTGATGCAATCAGGGCTGTAGAGTCGGAGTTGGTAAAAATGTACCGACTCTGGCTTCAAAATAAAAACTTATAATAATATAATAGTATATGGTAAATACATTATTTTTATTTTAAGTATATTATTTTATTTTTTTGTACCAATGAGTATAATGTTGACAAATTTGTTCAAATATAAATTCACAATGCCAAAGCAGCTTTTCATGAAGTAATCTGTATTGGAACATTTTACTAACCATTAGCCTATACTTTAGCCATTTATTAACAGTCAGTGTCAAAGGTGTGGCTACTCCACAGCCCTGGTTGCAATTTTGGTTTTGTTGAAACATAGTTTTATCAAACATCGGTTGATTGCTTAGTTACATGGCATACTTAACTGTTTGGCAATATTATTGACCAACCTGCGTAGACCAGGTACATGTTTTCTATTTTGTACAGTCCATTCTTGCCTAAGCAAGAGCTGTTCACAAACATGTTTGTATTTACACACAAAACATTAGACTGCTAACAGTGATCTGCTATGCCCCTGTTTTATTTTATTTATTTTTATTTAATTGAGGTATTTTATGTGAACGTTCTGGACCAAATGGTTATATTAGCACACGTGAATTTCTATGAGTGAGAGCAAAAGGGCCTACCTATTTTGCCAGGAAAGATATTTTCACATACCTTCCAAACATCTTTTACATGCTACAATTGACATAAAACCGATGGCTTTATTTCCCCTCTGAAGAAAGTTGTGCTATGGATTTTTATCACTCCTGATATCTAGATGGACTAAAACATAAATAATAACTTTGGCTATTTGATTCTTACTAGATAAAAAGCTATCGACCCTGGCTAGGTTTGAGCCCAGGAACATCAGGTTCTAAGGTGAGCACTTTACCTCAATTTATTTAAAATGTTCCATTAACCTTTAAAAAGATGTTAAGCTTTCAAAATATTTTAATAAAGTTTTTTGACTATTTACTTTTGTAATATTAATGATAACTTTGTGTTTATTATTTCAATTGTGGTTTTAATACAGTAGGTTTATTACTCTGGTCCATTCATTTTGCTATATATTTGTGCTTTTAATTCTAATTATTATCAAACATAATTTATTGAACAGTACCTCAGGACAGTAACCAATATGCTTTCTAAAATTACCAAATAAAAGATATCAAATTTTAAATTTTTTAAAATGGTACAGAAAGGCCAGTGTCAAAAGCGGCTATGTAATTAATATGTGTTTTTAAAAGTCCAGACGTAAAGAGGCGAGTTCAAGTTTCATTTACAATAAAATCTTGAAAATCCTCCTAGTCTAAAATTCCGGATAGTTAAAAACAGGCAAAAAAAAGTTTTTATTTTTGAATAGAATTCAACATACAGTAAAAGGTCTACATTTTATATTTTAATATCAATGTGTTTTCCAAATTAGGCCTAGACCTAATTCTTTTCAATTTCATATTTCATTAGTGTATTCTGATGAAGAGCGGAACAACGGTAATAGGCAGCCATATTGACTTTGTGTTTCATGAACATGATGTAGTAAGTTAGTGTTGGCTTGCTGCGCTTCTCAGGTAGAAAAGTGATGATAACATCAGTTTCTGGCCACAAACAATTGCCCGCTCCTCTTTCCTTTTATCTATCAAGGGAATGTACAGTTAAAACAGGTAAAACTTAAAAAACACTTCTATAGGCCAAACATGTTGCTAACTCGAATAGGTCTTGGTCCCAATTAGTTCCGATTACCGGGGTTTTACTGAACATACTTTTAATTAGTATATCGCT
>CABFOV010000730.1:3776-15743 GCA_902141375.1 Timema poppense
CCCCCCCGTTTGGGGGGGGGGGGGGGGATTTGGGTTCCCCAAGACGGAACCCTCCTACCCCACTCTGCCCCCCCCCCCCCTCCAACACTCGCCTCCCACCACAACTAGTAGATTTACCGCCTCCAGTACGTCATAATATCACCATTTTAACCCTAAGACAAGCACGGCCCAACCCTTCTCTCAAAATATGATGGATCCCCCCACGCATGGCCGTGTCCCGCTGACAACATTCTTGGGGTTTGGATGGTTTTGAAACCTCAACATTGTCTTACTGCTCCAAGGGCAGTGGTTCGTTATCTTGACTGAGTCAACATTATTTCAACTCGAGATTGGATTGTTTCCCTCTCAAGAAGGGCACATTGACGATATGGGTTATGGATGTGGTGCTGACTAAGCTAGTACGGGTGTGTAAAAACCTGGAGGGAGGAGGGGGGGCTTAACTGGCCTCAAAGGAGCCGACTAAGGAATACAGGAAAAGTACACTCTGATTAATATTAAATTGAATTTATTTGATTTATGTCATATTTACTTGATTTAAGTTTTCAAAGTTTTTTTAATGGAGGTTGATATATTTACAGAAGATAACTTGGAAATATTTGTAGAATTGATGTAATTATAATTTAAAGGATCTATATTATTAATTTATTCTAGTTAAATTTATATGAAAATTTAAATTTGACCATTTCTCTTCTTTTATTAAAATACAATATATATTAGTTTTGTGACTAAAAATTATAATTATACAACCGTATTTAAAAAGTTGTAGTTAGTTTTATTTACGTAGTGTAAGATTTTATTATTATTATTATTATTATTATTATTATTATTATTATTAGCATCGCGTCTTACTACCCGTTCGGGTTACACGCTAATGTGTAATAGAAGGGTGATTGCGAGATGAAATGGAGGACCTACAGCTTAACGTGGGATCCGAACCACGGTGGAGACCTGGCATTCCACACATTCACAAGTTGTGTTTAATACACATCTTGTCAGAGGTGAAGGAAGGGTTGTAAGATTTTAAATGAGCTTATAAAATATACCTAATTTTTGGTCGCATGTTTCATATTTTATTTGAGCTTATAAAATATACCTAATCTTTTGTTCGCATGTTTCATATTTTATTTGAGCTTATAAAAATATACCTAATCTTTTGTCGCATGTTTCATATTTTATTTTTATTGTCACTATATTTATATTATATTTCAATTTTAGCCTTTAATATTCTACTATGAGAATGATTGTCTTCTAATCTGATATTATATTTTATTTAGAAATAAATGTATATTTATTGTTGAGTAAAATACACTCCGTCTACCCTGAAGGATATAGAATTACCCTGACGGACTATACTATGACACTATCTTATAAGCTACACCATAGTAGAGCATTTAAGGTTAAGATTGTTATCGTTCAGGGTAAATAAAGGCTACATATTGATACCTTTACTTGCTTTAAAAATAAACTTATGAAAACTTTACCAAAATTATAAATAAATGCTGTATATATTTTGAAGTTTTATTATTTATAAACTGACACAATATGTTTTAACACACGATTCATAATATTAAAACTGTTCCCATTGAAAAAACTTGTCTTAGAACTTACAAATACTTCAAACAAACTTCATTTTAAAACTTTAAATATTTTCAAATTGAACCAATAATAAAATATGTTGAACGTTGAAATCTCACTAATTATTTTGGAATGTCCTACTCGAAATTAAACTTTGGTTTTGATATCTTATAACATTTGAATTCAGTATAATATGAAAACTTACATTTTAAAACTGACTAGAATTGTTTTAAAAGCAAATTCTTGATATTAATTTGTAATATAATGTAAAGTTCAAAGGATATAAAGAGTATGCATTCAAATAAAACTCTCAGAACTATTCATCTAAGACTGAGATAAGGTTTATTCTCACATACAGTTTTGCTACAAACTAATTTGAGACGATTTTATAGACTAGCAACGGGCTTCAGTATAAAATAATATGTTAAAATATATTATTTTAGTTTTTTAATTAAGAAACTACCCGTATTATTGGGGACGTAGAAAAAGGCGTTAGTCTGGTCTGGTTTGTTGGTGATGAAGAGGTCGGAGTTAAACTCTCAACCGGGTGCAGACCCCACCGAGGTGGTTTAAAAAAAAATAGTTTCCCATTCTCCCTTTACACAAACGCTGGTGTATTTCCTTTGTATTCTAACTTCATTAACTTCACTCCATTAGCGTAAATATGTGGTAGCATGGACGGATAGTTGGTTTGACATGGTCGAAAAAAAATGCATAATACCTTAACCAAATATGTTCTTCGATACTCAAGTCTTATTAGTTTCCTTATATTGAAGGGTATAATTTGCATTTTATAGCCAGAATTTGGAGGGTTTTTCCATATTTTAATACGACCCGTTAATATTCATTGAAGCCCATTTGACAAATTTGTGGATCTTACGCTTCTTGAGTTTATTTTTAAGGAAGACTCATAACGGCTTGGTACAATATAGAAACCTAGCTTTCAGTTGTAACACAGCTATATAAAATAGTTGTTAGACGTAGACTGGGTGACGTAGACATGTTAGAATGTTCTGAATTACATTTAACACTCAACATTTAGTTACAAATACGTTCTACACGCCATCTACTCGAGATGACCGGCATCATATCTCTTCTTGAGCCACCGGTCGCTATTTTAATAAACCACATAGTTAAACTTAAATGAGCCATTTTATTATATTTGTGTACCATAGTTATACGTAAGTTACTAACACCCTAAAAGTAGTGTTTACATTTAGTTCTTAATTTGAGACTACAAATATTAAACATGTCGAGTATTATTTCCTTTGGGAAAGGTATCAAAGGGGGAAGTTGAAACGTGTTCTATGAAGAGCTGTCATTATATTTACTTATTTGAGGTATTTAACGTGCACTTTCTGAAGCCACTGACTATATCAGCACACGACTTAACTACAGTTGCCCCATGGCTTCTTTGGTGCTGACTGACAAATCATAGCTGACAGCTGACGGCTTTAAAAAGTTACCAGACCAAATTATGTATCCCTACGCTGAGCCATATGATCTACAAAAACATATGTTTAGCAGCTGTCACTTCTGACACTCAACATTTAGGTATATACCTAAATGTTGACCTTGAGAAGTCAGCTGTGAGCTGTCAGTCAGCACCAAAGAAGCCATGGGGCTACTGTAACTTAAATTTAGAACAGACACAACATCCAGCCCCCTGTCATTAATTCATCAATGTGAAAGGGTAAACCCACATTTCACCAATGATATATTTTTAGGCTAGACCAGGAATCGAACACGGGACTCTTAGCTCAATAGAAAAACACGCTACTGACTGAGCTAGGGTGTCGGACAACTGTTATTATAAAATATGCAAATAAATCAAACAAGATTTGATTAAATGTAGTTAGTGTTGATGTTTAAGGATACCCGTTTTGGTGGTCGTATGGTCTAACGCGCTACTCTGGTGTTAGACTGCCGAGGATGGGGAGATCAGGGTTCGTTCCCAGTCAGGTGCGCTGAGGGTGGTTCTTCCTAAACGGTTATCCACTCCCCCTCCATGTAAATGTAGGTGCTCTTCCCCTCAATTGAACCTTCCTAATCTCTAAACTTATTATTGTAATCAGTACATAGGCGTATAACCAAACGGGTAGTAAGAGGCGGTACTTGAAAAACGTACTTAAAGAGAAAGCAAACCGTGCAAATATGAAGAAAAAATATTTTTAATAAAGCTCTGTTACAACCGTAAAAATCAAACTCTCACCTCTCGACTCAAACTCATATACACCACGTGTGCCACAACCCCCGCTATAATTAGTTTTAGGCCAATTACAATTACACCGCCTATTCAAAGGAAACCAACACATCGGACTTACTTGGAATCGAAGCTGTGACGCCTAGATTATATTACCAAGCAGTTACCAAGGCTCTAAAATTGCCAAGGCACACTAACAAGGCTCTAAACTTGTCAAGGCACACTAACAAGGCTCTAAACTTGTCAAGACACACTAACAAGGCTCTAAACTTGTCAAGGCACAGTAACAAGGCTCTCTAAGCTAAGGTGAGACACACCAACATGTTGTGTGTTCATAACTGAAGCCCTTGGGTTCGAGATGTTTTTTAACTACTATGGAAATAATCTAATTAAGGAATGTTTTGATTTTAAACATTTCTGCCCACATTCCGCCATATTTATAAGTCTTTAGGGCGCTGAAATTTAAACGATGCTCTAATGCGATTGCATGTATAAAGGGCCCCAGTTTGGCTCTAGAGAGGAAAAGAATTTTTAAAAAAACCACCCTCGCTACGCCCTTCTGGAATTCGAAACCCAACCAACCACCCCATCACCGGCAAGACAAACTATACCCAATATCATTGCTGGGGAAACATCAGGTCTTATTGAGAAAAGCTTTATTTTCGATCTCTCTCAGTTAACTGTTGCCAAATCTCCTCGCTTTCAGTTATCTCTGAAGGGGGTGTGCTGGGGCAAGAATGAGCTACTTGCAACATCGACTAGCCAGCGTTGCTAAACTTGTCTTATATGTGAGGGGATATTGACCACACAAAAACGAGAAAATGGCAAAGCTTTTTCCCAATAGTGACCATGCAGTTCCCTCAGAGATAATATCCAGTGTAAATAAGCTCTATATTTTGGGCACGTGCCTACCAGTGAGCGTTATGTAGATCGTATTTATTAAACTATGTATTAACTTTATCGCCTAACTAAGTTTTGACAGAAATTATTAATGTAGAAGTTAGCTGTAAACACAAATTAAATTGATGGTCACTAATTATTAGGTCGTCTGTGGTTACATCCATGCGATTAGTGTTTCTCTGCGAGGTAAATTTAATTTGTTAGTCACGTGATGGTGTAGTCCTGTCTTTAGAACATGCACGTCACCAGAGATGAAACTAGGGTATTTCAATGTAGCCTCGTAGTAAAGAGAGTTTTATTTTTCATGTTTAACGAAGCTTTAGGTCATGCCACAAGGAATGTGTTATAGCTGCCTTACTACGTACTTTACATACCTGTGTCGCAGTGGCAAGTCAATATAGGATTTCCAATATGAATATAATTACGGTCTATCTGGCCAGTTTTAATGATGTGGCAGTGTAAGAAAAAATCAAAAACTTCTTAAATAATATATATTATTAAGATATAAACTAAAAATTATAATACAGAGATTTGGTTTTATAGTTTTGTTCGTTGTTTCATATTCATATTACTCAATAAAATATTATTTCTTTGACAAATAAAAATTTCACATAATCAACCTCATTATTTGATTTGAGCTTACAATTACATAAATAAACGTATACAGAAACAGTGATTACTCTGATTATAAGGCATATTGAAAATGAAATAGTGTGGGAAGAAATATTGACCTAGCGACGCTGTTTTAGTGAGAATGTCCTATCCTCTCAGGCAGCTCTCTACCTTCATTTGTGTACAGGGTTGATCGGCCGAGCCTAAGAGGCTGTGATAAACTTACCTTGATATCTGAACAAGGGAGGATACTTTGCCAGGAAATGCGATATTCATATTCCCTGATGTTTTGATCGAGCACTCCAAGACGTACCAAATATACTGATCCTGCATGAAAAGAAAATGGGAAGACTTGGAGGAAGCCTCCACATCCACTTCCGAAAAACTTCCAAGATATGTCTTATTTGAACAAGGAGGAAAAGGTTTGGAGCAGCTTGTATTTGAACAAGAAGGGGAAAGTTTGGAGCAGCTTGTATTTGAACAAGGAGGGGAAAGTTTGGAGCAGCTTGTATTTGAACAAGGAGGGAAAAGTTTGGAGCAGCTTGTATTTGAACAAGGAGGAAAAAGTTTGGAGCAGCTTGTATTTGAATAAGGAGGAAAAAGTTTGGAGCAGCTTGTATTTGACGTTGAACGCAGAAAAAAGAATACTTGACTTAGGGTGCCTTTGCCTGATGCAATCTTCGTCAGAGGCCAAACTGTTAATATGGGATTAGTCAACCATGGCTCCAAACTATGCAATAGAGGCAGTCAGTCATTTGTTGCAGAATAGGCAGTAAATAATAAATAACAATTCCCCGTTCGGTAGAACAGCTTTACTATTGGGGGATGACTTCAGGTGATAATCATCAATTCTTCCGCATGCTCATAGGACAGCAATCGTTCATACAAGTAGCTTATTCAATATTATAAACTGTGAAAGGAGTTTAAAACTCTCAAGCTAAACAATAATATACGGTAAATCTATAGTAGCTTCAGATATTGGCTAATAGAAGTGGCTGATGGATAGCTGAAAAATTATTACTTGAAAGAAAGTATCATATACCTGATAGAAGAAATATTGACACATGACTCGGTAGCTCATAAAATATTTGGAAGTAGATCATCTGAGCCCGAGTGATATTTCAAATAGCCATTCTGTGTTCGCGAGGTGACAAATTAACTCAAATAAATGAGGGAGTATTGATTATTTCAGGAAAAGAGGTCCATTGTTACATTAATGTAGCTCAGTTGACTGCAAGGATGAGCAGGAAAAGGATCCAGTAGAGTTTTTAAACAGCTTGAAGCCCTCATGAATACCACTTACAAGTTAAACATTAATTTAGGCAGTATAATAATACTACTTGGGTAATTCAATACCAAAAAAATGACTACGTAATAGAACCTCCCTATCATTGACAAAAATGTATAAAATTCTAATCCGTTCAACCATTTTATCAGTTTTCTCTAAAGGGAATGTATGTTTCCCACCGAGAATTGAGCTGGTACCGGTAGGCCCTGGAATCTGCTATTTTTTTGAGAGAAAGGCAGTTCCCATTTAAACTTGTGTTATCTTACTATTAATTAGTTACAAGTTTAAGCCTTGGACATGATTAGTAACATCCGCCAAATCCCGTTTTCAACCATAGCCAATTGTTCTTAGCTCTTTGAATAGCTTTTATAATTAATTAATACAATAACTAGAATAATTTAGTTCACTTTCACTTTATACACTTTTTTGTAATAGCGGACAGAAATATATTTTTTTACAAATACATTTTAACCTTTCAAGGTTTTATAAATAATTGAAGACTAGGTTTTGTTAGGTTGATTAATATTACAATAAACCTAGCATAAACACGTTTAAAAACACATTCTAAAACTAGTATTACATTGACACAAAAATATTGTTTTGATCCTGAAGTAGTTTTTTTTTACACGTATTTTTTTTAATCGTCGTTCTACATCTTCAGTTATTGGGTTTATCGAACAAAATGGCCTGTAGCAATACTCCTGCCAAGTTTTAGATTAAAAAGTTTCATAGTAGTATATACTCTATCTATAATAGAAAACAAGTAAAATTTAATTTTGATATGCATTTTAATGCATTTATTTACCTACTATAAGTTATTAGGAACTAGAAAGTTCATTACCACGCTTACAAAAGTAAGCCACCTACCCCTATCTGAGCTAGTTCTATCCAGTCCACCTCATCACACAGTGTCTCTTTCAGGTCCATTTTAATATTATCCTCCTCTCTGCGTCTAGGGCTTTATAATGTTCTCTACTAATTTTTATTTGAAATATATTTTTATAAAATCAATAATCTCTTAAAATACAAGCAAATATAAACATTTTTAAATTCAGGTCTTTTATAATGAATTTTAGTATTATGCTCTTTGGTGGACAAAGCTATTTCTCTTTTTTCAATTTCTCTGTAACAATGTTCCTAGCTCCTAGTGCAATAGAGTAAGTAACTGTATATTATTTCAGTGATTATCTTAGTGTAGTATTTCTACAACAATGTATATACCTATTATATCGTTTCACAAATCTGACGAGTTTTTGTAAATGTCTGTTTTACAATCCCTCATAGACAGTACTACTGGTGCACTGTCATTCCTCTAATAACCCTCCTCATCCTTGTCCTTCAGATTTAATTTCTAGAAATCCTTTGTGCTGAACATTCAAGTTCAGAGAAAATATGAGAAAAGGAATTCACTCTGAATGTATGTACAGTACATTCAGTGTAACCTCGTTAGTCCGAATTAATTGGGGTTGAAACTTGTTGGAACTAAGCGGAAGAAACGGACACAATTTGTGCACCTTCCCGTGAGTCTCTCAAGTGTACATTTTATAAACTAATGTATATCACATCATATATATTGTATTTTCACATTTACGGTATAGCTTATTACAGTACAATAGCTATTATATATTTATCTATTAGCTCCACGTCTTACTACCCATCCAGACTACACGCATATGTACTATTTACGCTAATGTGTTAGGGGTGAAGGTTTAATTTTAAGGTAAGTCTACCCCCATTTTCATGGAAGGATAGGGGAAAACCCTTTAGGAAAAGACCTTTGTACATCTGACCGGGATTCAAATACCGATCTCCACGTTATCAGCAGTCTGGTCTAATTAAAGAAAAGCACATTTTGTTGACTATAACATGTAAATATTATACATTTATTATTACTACATCTCACAATTCCCTATCAACTTGAGTTTGTGTCCAGCCCAAACGTGAAGAAGACGCACTGCTTAGAAAAAAACAACTTTGAGGTGTTTTTTATCAGTTTAAATTGACTCAGATTTATTTCTTACTATTTTACGAATAACATACTCGGATTATTTATCATAAACCTTTCCTCCGATCAGAACACTACCAAATAAAAATGTTTTCTTTGTTGATATCTCTATGCCTATTTAATCCACGCTATCCCTGGTTTCCATATTGAGCTATTAATCTGTAGTTTTATATTTTATTAGTATTTAAATTTAACACAGCCATTTGTTTTGGCTGTTCTCGAGCTTATCTATAAAATATCCTGACTAGCTTAATATCGAGTTTATTTGGTTTCTCAGGTCGAGTGTGTGTCGCTTAGATTGTACTGTCATTTATTGTAAAACACGTATTGTATTTATTATATTATTAAATTGGAAGACCTCTTTCAATTACTATACGTAATTTAATAATCATTAGGGTTGACAACACGATTAATCCGACTCCCTAGCCTAGTCGCTAGCTCATCTGCTTGATGGCTGAGGTTCGCGAGTTTGATACCCGACCTGACCGAAATAATATTATGTTGGTGAGATTTCACAAGGATTATATTAACGGCCGGGGAAGGGTTGCTATTTTTGTACTCAAATTACGTTATTATTTAAGTCGTGGGCTTATAAATCCAGTCGATATTAGAAAGTTGACGTTGAATATTTGTACCTTCCTTTGTCATTCCCCCCAAATAAGGGGGGGGGGGGTATTTAGAGGAATTTGGCCCCAGAGACTGGCGTTTGATTACTGACCGATTACATTTTGTTTTGTTTATTTAACTGAACGTCCTTATTTTCTCTTGAAGCGTATGCTGCTGATTTTCCTTTTCCTTATCCTGTGTTCTTTACCATCTCGAGGTTTGTTTATTCTATTTTTCAACAAACATGCAAAAGAATAATCCCACAATAATCTCGTAAAGTTCCCCAGAGAGGGAAAACTCCCCCTATCAGGACCAAGGATGTAGGGTCGAGGATGCGGTCACAACTCACAAAGAAGCATCCTGGCTGCGTGTGTGCGCGCGCCTGGACTTTCTGCCGACAGAGCGCTCTGTGTGTGTGTATGTGTGTGTGTGTGTGTGCGTGCGTATGGTTGGCTGAACAGAGGTCTCTACGTATGTGCGTGGCGGCGGATCGATGATGTATTCTGCAAGCCTTGACGTCGCCTAGGAGATAGCTAGCCAGCACCGCCACACGCACTTTTCCTTGGGATTCCGCCATCGATACAGTCCGCCGCCACCCCCTACGCCCCTCAGAGTAAGGACGCCTGAGATAAGACGCTGACAGCACACGTGGATTTTACTTCCGAGGGGTTTGAGAGGAGGGAGGTTGCCGAAGAGCTGACACGTGGAAAAAATATCACTGAGGAGAAATGGCTCGTGCCACGCATTGATATACGCCCGCAACACGGGGGGTGAAGGGGGGTGGCACATGGGCGAGCGAACCCATGGGCCATCCAAAGCGAGGGAGAGGATATAAACGCTGTCACCATATCTTACTCCCAACAGGCGAGTGAGGGTGATTTTATCTGCTATATTTTCTAATATCGGTACTTTATTTGTTTAACTGGCGCCCGTCTGCATCCCTTTTTGCTACCTATAGGCATGCCCCCATATACCTACTCTAAGTCAGGTATGTTATGGAACCAACTGCTCTGTTCTCGCTCTGACAGGAGAACAAAGTAAAGGTAGAAAATTATATTAAGTGGTCTAAAATATAAACTAGCAAGAGGTGGCTTTTCAAACAGCAAATAATTATGATCACTATTCTTATAGATTCTTATAGAGTTAAAATAAAATCTCCTGCGAGAAAAATATAAAGTTTACTTGGCATGTCCTCAAGGGACTAGTTGTTGATTTCCAAGTTTTTATTTTTGTCTAATCAAGATAAATTTAAGTCAAAACCTCACTAACTTGTCTGTAACTAATACACACACAAAATCATACATTTAGAATAAAAACTTCCTACATTAAATCAGTCCGCCATTCAATATCAGTCGGTTGTCTGTCTGCCTACTAAGCTAATAGTCTCAGGATCGATTACCGGCATGGCTGAAAAAATATGATTGGTTAAATGTGGGTTTCCCCTTTTTCAGTCGATGAATTAACGTCCGGGGGCCTGTGTGTTGTGTTTGAGCTAGATTTAAGTTATTTTAAAAGTTGTGTGTTGGTATAATCAGCCAGTTTAGAAATGTTACGTTGGATACTTTGAATACATGTTTTTAATATATATTATAATAAATATATTACTTTCGTGAAATTAATTTAAATTCCCTATCTCTTCCAATTAGAGAGGTTAATAGTCGTGAAAAAGTTAGTTTGGAGACTATAGCGTGCAAACCAATTTTACTTACTTATGAAGCGAGAAAATAATCCACTTCTACTGTTCTACTCCGTATAATTTCTCAACGACGTCGGACGTTTCAATTATGAAACCATTTTACCGATTAAACGGATTTAAATATTTAATAGAAGCGTCTAATCAAAGATGGTAAGGTATTAGATCAAATCTCTTTACCAAACGAGTAGTTTGTTGTAGACAACTTAATGGGCAAAATCTTCACTATTGGTTTAAGATTTATTAAACTTCATCTTTACCCATTTCAGTGGCCATATGGTCTAAGGTGCTACTCTCACAGTAGACTATATTGATGATCATGGGGAGATCGAGGTTCGAATCTTGGTCGGGTGTAGTGAGAGTGGTTTTACCTAAATGGCTTTCCCCTCCCCCCCACGTAAATGTAGGTAAACCTCCTCTAATTTCAACTTTTCTCATCTTTAGCACACCGGCGTTGCTAGAAGCCTAGATACTCAAATAGCACAAATGGGTGCTAATAAAATAAATAAAGAATGAAAATTATAGAAGCATGAATATAATATAAATCACTGAGATGTACCGTATGTATAGATAAAGTTCTAAGAACAATCTTACGGCTTAGCATTAAAAATATCCATCGCAGCCCTAAAATTCTCAATTGGAAACAACAAAAAAGTAAAAAAATAACTGCTTTGTTAAAATATATTCCCCCCTAAGATAGACGCTCCTGTTAAGAGATAAGTTCTCTAAAAGAGTTGTCATCTCTTCTATCGAGCAGAAATAACTGTCGTCGGGAATCGTGGCGGGTCCTTCACTTGATACAATTCCAATTCCATGAGAGTTTGATCTGGACCTTTGGTCTCGTGAGTCTTGATTTTGTTGTGGCGGTGGACGAGGAAATAACACGCTGACAGGACTCCTGGGACAACACTTCATGTGGGGACGTAGTATATTAGATTGTTACCACTCTTGAGGGAATCTGACGAGTTGGCGCGGATCAAAGCTATATATATCTCTCTCTCTCTTCCTTCATAGTCCGTGGTCACGGCTAGCAAACATGTTGGACAGACAGTTTGTAAGTTGGTTTGTTTCATCCCCCCCCCCCC
>CABFOV010000730.1:15874-31095 GCA_902141375.1 Timema poppense
CCCCCCCCCACCTATTACCACAAGGGGAGATGTAGCTACATCTGCGAGGAGAAATACAACCCTCTTACACCCAGACTGGACTCGATCCCCGCTATCCCATGCACTGACAAACAAGACTATATGAACCTGACGTGAATTCTGCTTGCCCACCTATGTGGGTTAGATTGCTCTACTTACTATTATTATTGTGTTATAATGAATGAGTGTCTAGACTACATCACTCAAAGCCCTGTAGAGGAAATATTACCAGTACTAATATACCGTTGGCCAGACGACGCCCGAATGTACTAATCGTGCATCCTTTCGGTGGAGGCTCTTTCCATGTTCCGGTGAGATGAGGTTAGGGCGAAGAACCAGTAGAAACACTTAAACTTAAATAACTAAATCCTGGTGACCGTTAGGATATTTCCCCTTTTTGGAAAAATACCCAAGGTATCAGTCGGGAATCTAACCCGGGACCTCTAGTCTCTTAGCTAGGTGCATTGATCACTACACCACGGTGCTGGTTATTATTATATTAAATTACTGGGATCCAACCTGAGGTGGATGAATTTTATTTATTAAATTATATTTTTTACATTTATTTATTATACGATATTATTATAGAAAAGTGAATCATTGTAAAATTTACAACACAAAAACTTTTTCAGTTATCACACTCGCTCTATGGGTATAATCATAATACTACTGTATTGTACTTGTATACTAGTTTTACGTAACCAAACCACTAAACAATCATGTTACATGTTTATTACCACTATCATTACTCTTTACATTGCTAATAGTGGCCCGCTGTGTTTCCAGCACTATGCAGACTGGCCCGCGAGTCCTGAAAGGACCTAAATTATCTCACCTAATGAGAGAGGGGCAGGGGTGGACTGGTAAACGGGGAGATATCCCTGTTGAATGGTTTGATTTAGGCCACCACGACTACTTTAAACAATAAAAAGCTATCCGTTCAATTCCAAATTATGGGTTTTATTAAATTGTAACAAAACTTCTGGTGAGTAGATCTGAGTTGTCCAGAATACAAAAAGCTGTAAGGTTATACGATGGCATTAAATATTTATAAAAAAAGATCCAGTTTGTTTTTTATTGAATAGTGACTGTCATTATCTTTGTAAGTCACACAAATAGTGATCGGAGGATCATATACAAACTTAAATATATCAAAAATAGACTCCCTGCTAACGCTATTTTAGAAACTTTTTTACCTATGTCTGTAGAAAGAAGGCTGATCTTTAAATTGAACTGAATATCAACGTAATCTTCGATATTGTAGCTGAAATGGTCTTTGTATTAAATTTGCTGGTACCAAAAATATAAATATTCACCTCGCCACTTCAGTTTGCATTGAACTGTATCTCCAGGGTTACCTATGAATTAATGTCAAATGCCATCATACTTGCAGTCCCGGGACACTTGGGACCCGCTAGTACACCCCTGATAGGAGGCCCAAAACAAATTTCAAGAAACTGCATCTGGAGACAAAATTTAAAATTAAAGCTCCAATGCAACCGATTAAATCGAACCGCTGACTCACGAGTCTGTCAGGCATCCTATTTTTTTTTTTATCACAACGTCTTACTACTATATGGCATATGCATTTATTTATACTAATTATGCTAAGGATTTAAGAATCAAGAAGGTTGCATTTAGAGGAATTGTGCACGCATTTACGTGGAAATAGAATGGGAAACCTTTTAGGAAAAATCCCCCTTAGTACATCCAACTGGAATCGAACCACAATCTCCTCTTCATCGGAAGTCTAGTCTATTTCAAGAGTAGCACCTTAGATTACGTGGAGACAGAAGCGGGTAACTTTATATTTATTTATTTTTACAAAAAAATTTTTTGAAATATTATAGTTTTTTTCGCATCACTATGTTTCTTAAGAAAAACCTTCTATTTTTGAAGCTTAGTTTAGTTTTTGGTTACATCATTTCTATAAACAAGTACTGGTATGAACTAAAAACACATTGGACCATCTTGAAGCAAGACTTGTTTGACCGCGTCATCTCTAAAAGCAAGCTCTGACGTAAGTCGCTGTGTGTACCCTCCTTGAGATCTGGTTTGGTGTTAATTTGCATTGTTTATGTTAAAACCACGTTTCGATCCGCTCAAAAGATCGATTTGTAAAACACCTATAGTTTGTTTTCAGACGTGCCATTCATCGTGTATATTCCTCCTCAATACCTGAGCTAGGTTTTTTATTCTTATATAGCCCATAGCTCATACAACCCGATTTTGTTTAGCTTTAATTTGTTTGAATATGCATTTAATGTTTAAAAAAATTACATCTGTTGGAGACTTCATCCTGACCCACCACAAGTAGAATCTCCCCCCTCGCCCCTCCTCCTAAAAGAAGGTCAGGATACGTCCTGTTTAACATTTCCATCGAACTTGTTTTCAAAACAAAGATATTTAGTTTGAAAAACAGGAAAATCGCTTTTAAATTTGTTAACATAAGAAATTGTTTTTTTAGCAGCGTTTGAGATATATGCCTAAGTATACCTACTATTTACACTAATGTGTTAGAGATTAGGAAGGCTTAATCCAAAGAAAGCGCACACGCACGTGCGCGGAGGGAAGATGGAAAACCATTTAGGAAAAACCACTCAAAATTCACCCAGCTGGGATCGAGCCCTGATCTACCCGTCTTCGTCAGTTAGGTATATTGCGAGATTAGCGCTCTAGACCACGCTTCCACCGAAGTGGGTAGTAAAACTTTATCTCTGCATGAGTTCATACTAAAACATCGCTGAAAACTATAGTTTACGCTACTACAAAATTATTTAAAAAGTGCCCATGATAGCTGGTCGTTCACACGGTATTAGTTTGACTTGTGCTGAATTCAGTATTGAACTACGTCTGCAATATCGCCCGTGTGTACTGTAGATGACGTACGCGGTACTTTTCTCGCTGTCCTGTCTCATTCACTTGGAGCCGATCAATATCTCGGAGAAAAGGATAGTAATAATAATAATAATAATAATAATAATAATAATAATAATAATAGCAGTAGCGCGCAACTCTTTGCGATGGTTGAAACAAGCTGATAGATGACTACCAGCTATTTATGAAGTGTGTGTATGTGTGTAAATACGAGAAGCCCACCCTCCCGCGTTGTGGGAAGTATGGTGCGATGATAAATCACCTAGTGGCTATTGGAAATAGGGGGGAGGGGGGCCTAGGTTCTCGCATGTCCGTCTGTCCTCCGTCCAGTGGAGGTGCGCACCTAGCCATTTAGATGCGAAGGAGTAAGGAGTTCAGTTAAAATGTTTGACAGATTTGATTCTTTTTATTCAGATTTTCTTTCATCTCTGTTTTTTTTAAGTATGTGTACTTACAGAACATTTTTTTTAAATACAATTTTTCCAGCCTTCAAAATGGTAGACCCCCGACTACTCTTAACATAAGTAGGGGAAAAAACTATACTTTACTCATTTCTAGCCCAGAAAGACCCCACTTCGGCAGCTGAATAGCTTAAAGCGTCTCTCTTGCAATAAGCTTGACTACCGATGACGAGGATACCAAGGTTCGAATCCCGGTCGGGTGTACTGAGGATATTTTTTTCTTAAATGGATTTCCATGAAAATGCGGGTAATTTCAATCTAAATTCAAACTTACTCATACCTAACACATTAGCATAGCATAATTAGTACAAATAAGTGTACCTGAACAGATAGTAAAACGTTATGTAAAAAAAGTAAATATGCGAATATCATGTTTAGAGTGTTTTTATGTGTGAAAATATTGATTTTTATTCCTTTATAGTACTGCACATCTTTAAAATATTTTTACTTACCAAGCTGCATTAAATAACCCTTTATAATTATGATAAAATCATTAATTACCATACTTTATATTAAATAACTAAAACTAATAATCAGAAACTCACAATATTGTAATTTGGGGCTAAATATGTGTTTAGTAGAGTATTGGTTAAAAAAATACAACATTAATATAACAAATACATCCATTACTATTTATTTTGGTACTGAACCGATATCAGGGCTGTAAGTACTCATGAATAAAAGCATCAAAGTATCGGAACAAAAGTATTAACTAAATATATTCGAATTGCTAACGTAGAACAATAGTTTATCTTCTGCTCAGTCTTTTTTAATCACATATCGATAAAAAAAAAATTACATGAACTACTAACAAACAACACACAAGTTTTCCTGGTGGCTACTTGTTTTGCTTATAGACACCGTAATAGTTGGCCATACACGAGGGCTGTCTTTTCATACAGGATTGAGGGGAGGGGGGGTGGAAAAAACCGTCAATCATGGTTCTCAATTGCAATCTCAACATTGGTAGAACAATTGTAATGGGCTTTATGGCCACAAAACAGAAACTTTCTAAATTGAGAATGAATGTCCTAGCAAAATTTCGCGATGCACATAACAAACCTTTAAAATTTCTAAATTTCAATTTTTAGTTCTAATTTGTTGTCACGAATTCTCACTTCTAGGTCCTGTTATACGCGTGTAGATGCATTACGCTAGTATGTTATAGATGAGAAATAGTTTTTTTAGCACAGCGTCTTACTACCGGCTTGGGATACATGCCTATGTAATAATTACACTAATGAGTAAGGTATTGAGAAGGCTTCGTTTAGAGGAAATGCACCAAATTTGCGTGGAGGGAGATAGGAAAACCATTTAGGAAAAAACCTCAGTTCATCCGCCAGGGATCGAACCCCGATTTCCCCGTCTTTGTTAGTTTAGTACAACATGAGAGTGGCGCACGTGGCCACTGAAGCGGGTATGAGTAATATTGAATTCAAAGTAGTGTACCCCCATTTGCGTGTAAGGAGAGTGGAAAACCACCCTCGATACATCAAACCGGGGTTTGAACCCCGATCTTGCCATCATCGACAGTCCATTCTATAACGGGAGTGACGCTTCAGACAAGGCATATCAAACACACCCTGCCACTGATTATAAAGTAAGGCCCGCTGACCTTACGATGAGCCAACATAATTATAATGCAACCTTATTCTTCTTTTCATCGACCTCATAGAAATGTAACTTTGGAAATTTAGCATAGTTTGAGGAAGTTGGTCATGTGAGGCTGGAGTACCAAATTTTCGCTCATTTTACTACAAAAGTTGTAAATCCGCGCATCGAGTGTGTGCAATGTTTGGGCACACATACACATTAGAGGGTAAAATAAAAACGAAAGATTCCATCTTAAATATACACAAGATTTAAATACCGATAGTCACACCGTTGCTGCGAATAAAAGGTTTTAAACTACTCATAAGAAAGGGTATTTCTTACAGTCTCTTTTCTTTTTGTTGTAATAAGATACTAAGTTGAATTTTTTTAATATATTTTTTTTACCTAAGAGTATCATCAACTACTGAATTTTCGTACAATGTGGCCCCCACAGTGTTTTCAATTTTCAATGTGGTCCATGAGTAAACCAGTAGACACCGCCTTCTATACCATTCGACCACCAAAATGGGCTCTAGACAATTTAACTCTACCTATATATTTAAACAAAATTCTATTTAACCACTTCGGTGGCCACATGGTCTAAGGCATCACTCTTACAATAGACTAGTCTTCCGTTGACCGGAATATCAGGTTTCGAACCCCGGTTGTACGCACTGAGAGTGGTTTTCCCTAAATGTTTTTTCCACTTTACCTCCACGCAAGTGCGAATACACTTCCTCTAAATTCAACTGCCTCATCCCTGACACAGTAGCTTAATTAGTGAGTATATTAATGAGTATATCCCGGAAGAGTAGTAGGATGCGGTGCTGTGTATATATGTTGTACAAAAGGTTTGTTTCGCTAAAAAAACGCCACCTTAAATCCGGTAACACCGGTCGTGAGTCCGGGTCCGGAATATCGTCCGGTCAGACCTGGATCTGAGCTGCACCAGGTCTAGAGTGGAGCCGAGGTAACCAGCCGTGACGTAACACGATATTAACAGAGAGAACATGACATCACCGCTCACCACTCTGTCTAGGGCTTTACTACACCTCGCCATTCGGAATAAAACGTGTTCTGGATGATTATTTTGTCTTTTATTTAGTGGCTGTCAGCTTCTTTGATTTACCTTTCTTTTCTCTTTCGTTTCGGTCTCGTGGACTCATATCTATTGGTGTGTTCAAATTTAATTAGTCACTGACATCTTTATAAATATTTCTAGCTCTGTTAGAATTTGTATCTTGAATATTAATTAAAATAAGTACATATTTATTTTTTAGTATTTTTACTTTTTAAAAGTTTTATTAAAAGTTGATGCTATATAAGATATTGGTTATATCCGGTTGTGATATTCTGTGTTGCATTTATTATACTTCTCATTAAAAATATTCTTCCGTTGTTTAAATTGTGATACCATTAAAGTTCTAGCTTTATGAGGTCACGGTTGGAATCCTTGAAAACTTTAAACAAAAGGAGGAAAAAACATTGTCTTTCAGTAACGTGCTATAGTGATATATTTCACACCCCTCTGGGTTGTATGAATAGGTTATAGATGTATATGATATAATTTTGAAGAAATGTACCCGCACTTGCGTGAGGGTTGAGGGGCAAACTATTTAGGAATAAACCACCCTCAGTGCAGTCGGATGAGATTCATAACTCGACCTCCCTATCAACGGGAAACCAGACTAGATAATCTTGACATCTAATCCGCGTGCCCACTGGTTCAGGTTTGTGTGTAGATTCAACGTTTATTAGGATAAACATTTTAATGAGATATTTTAGTACAGTTATTATAATAATTCCATATTACAATTATTATTTATTGGAGCTCTCTTCACTGCTAGGCGTACTAAGGGATAGAAGGACATAGATATGCTCCTTTAATCCGATTCCGTCAAGTAGAGTATGATTTCAGAAAGTGTTATAAATATATATTCCAAGGCTGGCATGGCTATAACAGAGTGAAGTTGTTGGTTTGAGCCCCTGCGGGGTTAAAACTTTGCTCTCAATGTTAGTGGCTCTTTGGTCAAACTTTGAACCAACTCAGCTTAGGAACAGAGAGATAACTTATTCCTGGGTTAGCGTCCAAGTAGACGACTCGTAAACTCATGTTATCTCAGAGAGCACCTCCTTAATGGAGGAACCCACATCGGTGGGTACGCGGATTAGGTGTCAGGCTGATTTGGTTGTGTTAGTCAGTGATGGAGGAAGGTTCAGAGCTTCAACTTGGTTTGGTGAACTCAAGGTGATTTTTCTAAAATTGTTTTTGAACTCTCCCTCTAAGCAAATGCGACTACACTTACTCTAAATTATATATACCTCAAATCTACTATATTAGTTTAATTAAGGCTTAGATTTTTAAATCAAATTTTAAAATTCAGTAAGGAGAAATAATATATTATTTGTGAATCAATCATTATGTTATGAAAATATATATAAAAAAATTATAAAAGGTGTATTTAATACTAAACAAGCTTGAAAAATATGCATAAGTCTTTATTAATTTTATATCTTAAAAAATTATGGCCAAAATCATTTATTATTAGAGCCTTTGTAGCAGTAAAACAAAACATTACAATTAAGACATATTACAAATTAATCAGACTCGTGGACAAAGATAAACTAGATTATTTTTTATAGATTATAATATTATTCCCGTAATATTTAAAAAAACTTAGAACTGTGAATGATGTGTATTTAAAGAAAACTAGTGTTGGGAAAGCTTTTGCAAATTGCTGAAAATTTAATTAATTAGAAATTGAAAATATTAATAAAAGTAAATAATTAAGTACTTTAAAAAAATATTTTTAAAGTTTCACTTACCTGGTATTATATTCAAGTGACCAAGAAAATGTCCTAGCATGGTCATATTCTTTGTGAAATTTAAAATCTGGTCAAAAGTTTCACCTTTATTTAGTCGAGTGAGAAACTTTGGTTTGAATGAAGCCAGCAATAACGAGCATATGTGCACTTGTAGTGTATCGTTACGGCTACTTCTCGACTGTTCTTGACTGTTCGAGAACACGTTATTTAATGTTGTGGATAGCGTCTGTCGTTACTTGTCGCGATACCAGGCGCGCCACTGGATCCACACACAGCTCGGATATGAAATACGAGCTTGGAATGAGGGTTTTAAATGACAAAAAAAAAGCGAAATTATTTGTATTTATTTTACTTTATAGCATTGAGTTTGAATTCTTACATTAAGTAAATTGAATTAGATTAATGTTCTCTGCGCGTAGTTTCCTAAATAAATTATCATTTATTCTACATTTTGTGTTAATTTGATTACAATTTACGAACGCGAACTTCAGTGAGAACATTGTATTTAAACATATTGGCTCTAGTAATCATTACTTTAACGGCTGGGTTAGAAGAGCGGTCAACATACATGACGTTAAGCCGGGAGGCCTAACTTTAATATAGAAACCTCTATATTAGAAATGGTGTTTCAATCTATTTTCTTGAACTCTTCTTTTCTCTCTCAATACGAATGCTGACTCAATTAATTACCTACTACCATATTTCTTAAGTTAGGTAGAATAAACTGTTGATCCAGCACTGACCCGCAACGTTGAGAACACGGAGTAAAGCCTCAGATGGTTCTGGTCTACCGATGACAGAAGGGTAAGAGTTCGAATCGAATCTCAGCAAAGCGTACAGAGGTGTGTTTTTTATTAAATGCCTTTCCACTCTCCCTCCCACAAATATGGGTACATTTACTCTAAAATTCTACTGTTCTCATTACTATCCCATAAGTTTAAATACTTAGATAAACCAGATGGATAGTAAAATATTGAACAATTACACAATTAAAATATGAATGGTAATTTTATTAATAATGAAACTTCTTCAATCCCATTTTCATTGCAATCCCGAGCTAAGACTCATATTAACATTAGTGAGTAGGAATGAGAAATATATAATCTAGGAAGTGCACCCACATTTGGGTGGAAAGATAGTGGAAATTTATTAAACTTGTGCGAAGCTTCAAAATATAGAATTTAGATTAGAAATTTTGAATCTAAATATTGGAAGATTCAGATTATAATCGAAAGTTTGAATTCGATTAAATCTTAGAATCGGATTCGATCGGCTTAGCTCTAAATTGGAATCGATAATTAAAACATACTTAAAAATTAAAATAATCAGACGTGAAACTAGTTGTGTGGTAGAGTGAATAGAAAAATTAACTTTAGTTCCAGGTCGTAAAGGAATGACGTGTGGCTCAATTTTTTATGATTATATGGTGTGATATTTACTTGATTTTTTACTACTTGAGATTATTTATTAAATTATTTTATTAGTAAACCTAAAATTTGTATAAAATGTTTATCAACATTTTTTAAAAATTTCATTATTTGATTGTATTCGGAAACTTAACATTGTAAAATATTCCACATAGATTTGATTTGAAACAATATCATAGTAAGTCTAAAAACCAATTTAATCTATTCAGATCTGGAACTATTTCTAAAATAAAATATTTCAACATGTTTTTTTTTATTTTCCAAGAACGGTATTCGACTAAGATTTTATTCGATAAAAATAAATTTAGCAGGAGATTCAATTCGGACTCGATTGATTTTTTTATAACATCAAATTCGATTCGAGTAAGTTAGCCAAGATTCGGATTCGATTAGAAACTGAACATGATGAATTCGCACAAACTTAAAAGTTATTAAGTATAAAACCTCTCAATATACCCAGAAGGGATTTGAGCTCAGATCTCCCCATCAACAGATAAAACACGTCTGACGTTTTTTTCCGAATGATTACTGCTATGGCCCATACAAAACTAATGGGGTAAGTTATTATTCAGTGATATCTTTAAATGGCCACTACAGGCCATGCCGTGTCCAAAATAGCTAGAACAACGGTGCTTCAACTATAGAGCTTTTGGTTGGAATCCAGACTAAGACCAACGAGTATAGCTGTGAGGACCTTGGAAACCACTATGATCAGTAACAAGGTAATCATACTACCCACTAGATTAGTGATGGGCGGCCCGCGGACACGTTCAATGCGGACCGCGAAAGGATTCCAAATTACGATTAAATTAAATATGTTAAAAAAACTAAGAAAAACTGTATTTTGCACTCATTTGTTTTATTTCTAAATTATAGCTTAGTGGTCAGTGTCCAGAGAATAAATAACACGCAAACCATCCACGATACTCAACTTGAACTAATTGAACTGCGATGTAACACACAACTGAAGTTCTACAAGTCCTTATAGAAATAAAGTTTCCCAAATTTGATATATCATGCCCAGAAGGTTATCGCCTTGTTTGCATCGTCATATATATATGTACGCAAGTGTTTTCTACCATGAAACGTTTAAAAAAATAGCGCTAGAAACAGATTGACAGATGGTCACTTAGCTTCACTTCTGAGAGTCACCTCGTCCCAGTTAGAACCAGACTATGAAAGACTTTTAGAAGAGCAGTCACAGTTCCACTCATCACACTCTCCTTCATTCAATAACTGACAACTATCTGTTTTATTTAAGTATTTTAATGTAAACAACTCAATAATAATAATATTTAGCACTGCGTCTTACTACCCGTTCGGGTTATACGCATTAAGTACTAATTACTCTAATGGATTGGGAATTGGGAAGGTTGAATTAGAGGAAGTGAACCCGCATTTGCGTGGAAGGAGAGTGGAAAACCATTTAGGAAGAACAGCCCCAGTTCACCCGACCGAGATTCGAACCTCGATCTCCCCGTCCTCAGCAGTCGAGCTCAACACGACTCGCGCGTTAGCCAACTACGTCACCGAGGCGGGTTAAACAAATCAAGCTATACTAGAATTATACATCATTATAATACAAATCAACTTTAATAATTAATAGGACTTAACTGTACAGTAGTTTTGTAAAATGTACCATTGTAACTTTTTTTAATAAACTGTGTTGGTCCGCCTGACGTTTTTCTTTTTTCTTTTGGCCCACTCCTCGAAAAGTTTGCCCATCACTGCACTAAATTCATCCACCTTAATTACGTCAAACCCTACATCGGTCTGACATGTCTCTTTCATGTCATATACTGGAGATCGGGGGTCGAGTCCCGGCCAGGTGTACCGAAGGTGGTTTTTCCTAAATATTTGTCTAATCTCTCTCCATGATCCTTGATAGTTATACCTTACTCAACCCCAAATTAATTAGCATAATTCTGTAAATATATTCCAGCACCCTGCCTTATTACCCTTTCGGGAAAAGTATGTACTATTTACACTATTGTGATAGTGATTAGGAATGTTGAATTTTAATGAAAGTGTACCTGCATTTTCGTTGAAGGAGAGTGGAAAACAAATTAGGATACACCACCCTCAGTATACCGACCGGGACTCAAACACCGATTTCCCCGACATCGTCAGCCTAGTATATTGCGAGAATGACGCGTTTGGCCGTGAGGCCACCGAAGCGTGTAGCCTTATATTAATGTGAATGTATAGAACGAGCGGATACCAAGAAGTAGCGGGGAGTAATAAGAAATTGAGTTGTATACAAAATGTTGCCGAACATGGGTTGTTAATTCATCAAACCAGATCGTTTATTTTGGTGGTGACAGCTGCGTCAGTGAATACGTCATGAGCGTGAGACAGTCATACATTTTAAAATGAGCTCCATTGTTTGAGTTTACTTTAAGCCGCAGTAGGAAAACACAGGACAGCCACCAACCCCCTCTCCCCCACCCCTGTGAAATATTAGTTGAGGACGTCCTTAAAGGGTGGGAGGGAGGGTGAGTCGCTTTGCATGCAGCATCTGAACCACGCAGCGCGGCGGTCCTCCATTTGTTTGCGTATATCTGGCTGGGGGGGGGTGCGTGTGTGTGTCAAGAGCAGCCCGGGACTTGCCCCCAGGACACACACGTGTGTTTGAATAACATCATCCGGCGACCCCACTCAGTGTGTGATACGTGAGAGTGCTCTTTAAACCCCACCATCCCTTCACCCTCCGTAAACCACCACCAAGCAACCACTCACGTAGGTCGCTTTCTTCCTTCATTGTTTACTTAGCTTTGGGGAACTTCTTTTTTCATTCGCAATTAGATCCGTGAATTAATAAGTTTTAAATATAAAAGAAGAAACAGATAGATACAGATAGTATTTCTAAAATTGTATTTGGAACTAAATTTAGCATACTATACCTACAGTAGCCCCATGGCTTCTTTGGTGCTGACTGACAGCTTTAAAAAGTTACCAGACCAAATTATGTATCCCTACGCCGAACCATATGATCTGCAAAAACATGTGTTTTGCAGCTGTCACTTCTGACAGTCAATATTTAGGTATATACCTAAATGTTGGCTGTCAGGAGTCAGCTGTGAGCTGTCAGTCAGCACCAAAGAAGCTATGGGGCTACTGTACTATCGTTACTAAGCTACTCGTAATGGTGGTCAAGTGGAATAGTCGTCAGTCTTATCTAGTCCAGTTTACCGATGACGTGGAGGTTGAGGCTTGAATTATTCCAGGCGGGCTTTATAAATAAGGTTATATCAAATTGCACTCCCGTTCTAATACGGGTACATTTCCTCTACATTGTACGTGCTTAACTCTTATACCGTTAGCGTATCTAGAGATACGTATAGCTCTGACGGGTAGTAAGATTATAAGTTGAATATATCAATGCCCTGGTTTTACCTTGGAACCAGGGAGCTGAACTATCAAGAGACTTCGGTGGCCACATGGTCTAAGGCAGTGGTATAAAACCTTTTTTTTTGTTCACGTACCTCCAAATATAATTTCTCTTCAACTTTGTACACCCAAGGTCGTTGGTGCACAATGGGCGTTAGAGCCTACGTCTAGGAGAGAGAAAGAAAAAAGAAAGAAAGAATAGTGGCTCTTCCAGATCACATGTCCCTAAGGACGGGTATCTTGTGGCTAACCCTAAATATGGTCCTGATTATTCAGTGTTTATCATAAAGTAATATATATTATACACATATTTTTAATTTGTACGTGCCTCATAAAATGTCTTCGCGTACCCCAGGTTGAATAACACTGGTCTAAGAATGCACTCTCGCAATAGACTGGACTACCTATGACGGTGAGATCGGAGTAGTTTTTCCTATATTGTTTTTCACTCTCCATTCAATCAAATGCGGGTATACTTATTCAAAATTCAATCTTCCTAATCCTTAACTCATCAGCATAGTTATTACATATAAATATAACCCGAACGGAGGATTAAAAAAAAATATGGGTTATTGCGCATACCTACTACCCCATCATGAAATTAATTTAACAAACTTGCGAGATAACTTTGTAAACACTTGAGCCGAGATCTAATATTTGTAAACTTACAATCAGCGCCACGGGGCAAATGGACGTTTTATAGCCGCTATCTTAGAGCGCTCTTCTATACCATCATTTAGAAATAAACCAACACTAACATTTCAGCTATCTTGAATATTTAAACAATCTTTACACTCAGGAAATCAAGCTTTATTAAATTCGAAAGCTTGTCTTATATTTTGTTAGCGTGTATAAGGGGAAGGGGGTGGAGTTGGAATGACAGACATACCTCGAGACGTGTTCCAAATTGGAAGATAATAACTTTCATTCCTCTTGTGTAACTCTTGATGTAAGAAGTGAGGTCTATAGACGCGTGTTCATCCCTTCCCTCACCTTGCCCTGCCTGCCATCATGTTAAATGTCTTGTGAAATCACACTGCGCGCGCAAGTACAAATTGAAGTACCATCCCTAAGAAGCCATTATTCCAGAGTGCTCTTTCAATTCTCCACGGCGTCATTTGTTACAAGATGTTGCGTATGGAGATTATGGATCGCCGAGAAGTCGAGTCTTCCTCGATGGTCGGATATTCTAATAATACACGAGTCACAGTTTTATTTGGAGGAAGTATTTCTAAGGAATGTGTGCTTTTCATTATGGGGGAATCGAAAATGGTAATAGAATGCATACTTTGTTAGATCTTAGAGAGAAAGAAAAAGTAATACATTTTAAGTATTATTTTCGTATACTATATGTTTGACCAGGCTAGTTTAAATTGTTATAAAAGTTTTTTCATTATATTGACCAAATTCATAATGAAAAAGGGCCAATGTCACATTTACATGTTTCTGGGAAAAGCCTAATTAAGTCTCTAAAAGTATTTAATCATACATATAGCTTACGAAGAATTGTTTTCCCAAGGTTTAATTCTCTTATTCTTGGAATGTCATGTAGTAACTAAAGTAAAAGCAGATTTCTGTTTTTATATGTTCTTAAAACTTTTTGGCCCCCTTAAAAAAAATTAAAGGTACGTGACATAGGCCCCTTTCAACGAAGTGTATATAGATTAAATCACATGATTGAAGACAATACCTCGTACTTTTTACTTTCGGAGTATTCTATAGCTGACTACTAACTGATATTGTGGTTGTCTAGTAACCATCACGTGACATTGGGCGGCCACGCCAACGGCTGAGGTCACACGAAAAAGTGACATTGAAGTTTAAGAATGTTGTTATTTGACCAATGTCCACACATTTGCCCTTTTTTTAATGCACATATCACATTGGCCCCTAGAGAAAGGGCCTAACTTGGAATATAGTACTGGAAGTATATTGGCCATTTGTTGGTTATATGATAGGATCCATGATTTTGAGGTAATTGGCGGAAATAACTCAGATTCGAATATTTTCCACATGGGCCCTTTTTTCTACCAAGGTATAGCATTATTACACTATATTGTCATGACCAGGGCCGGGATTTTGATGGCATGTCATCTATTATTTTGGTACATCACAGACAAAGCTCATGAATAAATAAATTCTGACCATGATCCCCTGGTTGTGGAAAAGTTTTTTTATAGGTCACTTCCTGGCTTTCTTTTTGGCACAGCCAATTTATCCAAATCTTAAATTAATGTACATGGATCATTTAATTAATTAAACTAAAGCATTAATAACTAAATCGACAGAAACTAGTTTAGTTTTATCAGTAGTTTTTAGAATCCAACACCTTAGCTCAGTGGTCTCTCTACTGAGCTAAAGATCCCGGGTTCGATTCCCGGCATGGCCAAGAAATTTATCATGGTTGAAATATGGGTTTGCCCCTTCACTGTGATGAATTAACGGCTGGGGACTGGATGTTGTTCATGTTCCAGTTTTAAGTTATATTATAAGGCATATGAAGCTACAACAAGCCTATAAAGCCGTTTTAGTGAGAAAATATATGATTTTAATATTTTAAAACTCACCCAGGTCACAGGCTGGAGACATTTTTATACAATGTGCCTATTGCGGTATTTTGTTTGGGGGG
>CABFOV010000730.1:39470-67097 GCA_902141375.1 Timema poppense
GTTGTTAGAGCTGGAGGGTTGAAAGGGGTGCTTGTGTTGTGCTGCTTTTAATTGGGCTGCTCCTAGAAAGTGTAGACCCTACTTTCTCGCTCTCGCATCGTTTCGGAGTTCATTGGTAAGTGGAGTGTGAAGTGCCTTTGCTTTTAATGGGGAGTTTGAGATAGATGGAGGGAGATAGCGTTAGTTATTATTTTTACGGGAATTTTCATATATATGAATGTAATATTAAAGACTCGTGATATGTTCTTCCCTCCACAGTTATATCTAGGCACAGTACTATGTGCACATAATAGGCCTATATGTATATTGTAATTTGTGTGTTTTAGTATCGTTTTATGTAGCCTACATACAAACACATATACACACATGTGTATGATCTTTACCTCAGTGGCTTTGGGGTAAAGTGCTCGTCTAAGGACCTGATATTCATAGGTTCAAACCCAACCAGGGTCGACTGATAGAAGAAGAGTTGACTACATCTACATACATATTTAAAGGATGGGAAGGCAAAAGCATTAGAGAGATATATTGTTTAACAAATCAGTTTATTTAAATTTAAACAATTTGATAGAATTACATATGGTTTTCCGAGACATTATACAAGACAGTCCTTTGTTTATTAAGATAATTTAAATCAGTTATTTTAGACATAGCTACCCCAATAGGGAATATTTTATGCGAAACCCCTAAGTTATACCTGCAATCAACACAAGTATGGTTGTGTCTATATTACGAATGGGAGTAACTTGTTAAAGTAGAACACACACACATTCCACTACGAAGGTGCGTCCGCCTCAACACAACGGCAATTTAAATAGCAAGCTAATATTAATTTAAGGCTAAGCATCAATACATAGCAACTATCCAGCCATGAATAATAGTAACCGATACCAAATTCTAGAAAGTCCTAGTTTAAAGAGTTACAACGTTGGTAGTTAAATGAGCTAGCTACAGTATCCCCATGACGTCTTTGGTGCTGACTGACAGCTAACAGCTGACTTCTGACAATCAACATTTAGGTATATACCTAAATTTTGACCGCCAGAAGTGACAGCTGCTAAACACATGTTTTTGTCGATCATATGGTTCGGCGTAGGGATACATAATTTGGTCTGGTAACTTTTCAAAGCTATCAGTCAGCACCAAAGAATCCATGGGGCTACTGTAGCATGAGTTAACCCCGTAGGGAATATTGAGATACAAAGAATACGTCCTAGAAGAAGAATCATAGGATTACAAATAGTTAGTGGCGAGCTACCAGGAATCTAAGCTGTTAGGATACTATGGCCGGTCTAGTCCTCATTAGTACTGCCTGGTCATTCAATAGTATAAGTCATTCACGAGCTAAGTTTACCTGGATGACAGCTCTAAATGTTACTAGAAGTAATCCCTAATATATCACTACGCCAACAGCTGACATCCATCACTTTTGATGACTGTAATGAAAACAGATGGTAATATATTAATGTGATAGTTAACCACAGTAATTTAGGCCAATATTATTTATATATTTATTTGAGGATGGACACAAAGTTTATTTATAGTTTTATTCCACTTATAAAAATATTCGCACCACTTTCACAAAAACTTCTAACGAACATAGCTTCAAAATGGCGACGGCCGAATCTAAACCATATGATTGAACATAACGGTAAACAAGTTTTTTACAATGATGCAGATACACAGTTGATGAAAATATTTTATTCAGTTAAATATTTCAAAATACGATAAAATAATCATAAAATCATTTATTTTATGTAAAATAAATGACAAGAATTTTCTCTTTTCCAAGTAAATACGATGCCTGTATTAAAAGGTATTGATGTGTGCACTATAATAAACATAATCAATAACGTTCCAAAACGAAAAATAAGTACTTTTAATTATGTTTAAAATATTGTTTCGAGTTGGATAGAAAGAAATTATTTAAAAAAATGAAATAGTATGATAAAACTTAAGTTTACTTTATCTTAAATGTAATATATAACAGGCAATTAAAGATCTTTACATTTATAACAAAATTGTGATCTTTTACAAGTGTTGGCAACACAAAACCTAAACATTTGATTTTCGAACTTTCATCCAGGTAAAAACCTATCGTGAACGGAATATATATTTAACCTTCTACCCAAGTCTGGACACACTATATCTAGTGCAAACAGTTAAACATTAACTAATACAAACGGTGCCTGAAGGGGGCCGGACTAAATAAACTGTACCCCGCGGACCACTGCTCTAGACTAGTAGCACACCCATGGGTTGATCACCCACCATAGGTAGGCACATCATTAGAAATATAAGAGACTGGTTTTACTCAAAGACCCAACTAGATCATGGAACAAAACGATTGATATCCGGATTTCCACCATAATATGATCCTTAGTATTAAGTTAGCCAGAGCATGGTTATACAGTATAGGGCGTCTGACTATTGCCCAGGTATTTACGACTATGTCTTATGGACATAGAAAAATAGAGAAAGATCTCTAACATTTTAAACTATGCCTTATGGGCCTAGAAAAAAGTCAGAAACTCTGACTCACAAAACTAGTCATATGGACATAAAAACAAAGAGTAAGAACTCTAACAATCAAAACTATATCTTATGGGCATGTAAAAACAAGTCAGAAATTCTGACATGCAAAACTATGTAATATGGACATAAAAACAAAGAGTAAGATCTCTAACAATCAAAACTATGTCTTATGGGCATGTAAAAACAAGTCAGAAACTCTGACATGCAAAACTATGTAATATGGACATAGAAACAAATAGTAACAACTCTAGCAAAGATTACTAATACAAATACTCATAATGACAGACATAGCTACATTCAACCACAACCCCTGTGGGGTCAGTACCTTTAGCAGTACCACCAATGTTCCTACTTACCCCCACAGGAAGTGAGTTGCTAGTTACAATATAAAAGACAAGTAATCACCAGGGACCTGTATTGATCTGTTCTCTACAAGCCCAACCGACCCCTGTCTCACCAGCATAATTATAGTTAAGCCTAAAGGGAATTACTAAGATTAAGCCTGGGTAAAGTTAAGAACTAAGCGAAAATCACTTATATGGCCCAAAGGCTAGTTTAATACAGTAGATATTAACACAGAAAACAATATACAATTTGGTCTAATATGCTTAAAGAAAATATTGACCCTCCGACGTGTCTGGCAGCACAATGTTCCATACATTTATAGAAATAATACGGAAGTTCTATAATAACAGTAAACAGTTTCAAAAAGGGAGCGTTTTTAATTATAATTGCCACGGCTCAATGCCTACGCGAGAAAAATACTCGCAACAACTTGCTACTCATAGTACCCAAAGGTACAAGACATCTGTCAGCTATTGCAATAAATAAATACACATCCACTATGTCGTACTGGATAGCAAATAAACCGACAAAGAAATAAAGGCAACTGTGAGATCACATCATAACTAAACTAGCTTCTAATCTGTCAGTTAACATAATAAACATAGTAACAACGAACTAAATTCATCTGGCCGATAAATAAAATAAATAAACCCATTTATAATACGACCTACAAGAAAGTAAACAAAGCGACCCACAGTTAACGTCATCTGACTGCGAACACCATTAATAATCAGATTCTTAACTACGCCGGACAAACGGCTACGTTTAACCATGTTTAGAACCCTAGCCTGAAAAATACTGGCTCATGGCCAAAGATCAAATTTATAATAATATACATAATCTTCACCAAGATTTGAACCCTAGCCTTAAAAATACTTGCTCGTGGCCAATGATCAAATTTATTCCTTTACAAAAACTTACGTTATAAATATCCTTAGGCCCTACATAGTGCCCAAGTGTGCCCTACTTCTAGATGGCATCAAAGAGTGCCTTACATTGCTAAACATACGCTTATATCATGGTTCTGCTCAGCAGGGGGAAACATGGGCGGAAAGAATGACTTCATAGTGCGGTCATAAATAGCCAATCACAAAAACTATGTCTTCCACGTCACCTGCGCACAGCGCCGTTGAGACACATAGCCAAGGGGGTGGGGGTTACCACGGGCAGCCGACGCACAGAGAACCACTTAGACCGGCCACCTCGTGCACGCGCTCTTCAAATGGATAGTTTTAGTCAGGAAAATATTCGACTTAAACTTTGAGTTCCCAAACAGAGTCTATTGCAGTGAGGATGAACAAGGTCATTCCGTGGCGTGACCGTTGTATTTGTACGAGATCCCAGCTTGACTGTTGAATGGTGAGTACAAAGACGTTGTTGGTGCTGGGCTAGTCTCTATCCACGGTACAACATCTGTGATGAGGAAGAGAGACCAACGCCTCGCACATCGTGATCACCAGTAGCTTAGTTCGTAGATCCTTGCTTCACGTCTAGACTGTTCCTTCCGAAGAATCGTTACAATAGAATAAAAAATGTGAAGCGAGTGATGGCTGCTTTATACAAAAAGGACTGAAGTATTCGGGAAGGGTGTCCACCAGGAAAACGGGGAGTGGTGAGTTTGCGGAATCGAGCAGAAAGACAACTAGTGCTCGCAGATGGTGCTGAGCCCAACACAGAAAAGCAACTCTGCCGTTTCATCGAAGTGGGGCCAGCGAGTAAGATGTCCTTTTGTTGAATCTCCAGGAACAGTCAGCTGGGACACTTTCCTCAAGTTCGGCCGTTTTCCAGCAACTTGATTTCACCGTGAGTTAATATCTACCTTGCATTTTTAGAATTTATTAGTTCTTGTATTTATCGTGTTAATCATATATATGGTATGAGTGTAACTGTTAAACGGAATGCTTAGCACGCTACAATACCTAAATAAAATAATATATATTTAAGTAGTTTGATTACATGTTAATAAGATAAAATATGTTACTTTTACATAAGTAATTTTTTTTTAAATTTGGTACTAAGGTACTAAGATATCATATAAAATGCGAAAACCTCGTTTAATCCTATACTTGCAGCAGGTTAAGTTAGTAAAGTGAAGTTAATATCAGCGATGACGCTACACTACTTTCTTTATAAACAAACAGATAACATCCTTCTCTAAAAATTGTTGGGTGGCCCTTCAAGCCACTAAATATAATTGTTTGAGTGTAATTTTTTGAAAGATTGATACTGACCTGGCTGAAATCAGATCTGAAAGAGGTGGTGGAAGCCCTTCTATGCAAAAAATGAAGCAGAGTTCAAAATAGCACCTTTATGTAAATAATAAGCACACTGTTCATAAACTTTTAAAAACATTCAGATTATTATTTAGTTTTTGATAACAGACAATTTATTTTTTGTGTCGGAATATTATGCATTTGCCTTGTGTTAAGAAAATCCATAAAACTTCACCAACCGCATAGCTTTCTTATATTCATCGCGTTATGCGTCTTAAGAGAATTAATTTGGTATTTCTCGGAGATAAAATGTAAAAATCTTATTGAAAATCTCACGAAACTCCCCTCTATGGGCCAAAGTTATTTTACATTTTTTCATCAAGAGAATTTAAAGTGCACAGATTACATCAGCACATGAGGCACAAACTAACCTTATACTATAGTAGAAGGAGCACCCAGCCCTTTGGGTAACATTTTACCAGTGATATATTTTCGACCAGTCCGGTAATCGAACTCGCGGTGCATAAACGATATTCACTGAGCTGGGGTTCTGATCCATGCCATAGTAGAAAACGCTCCTCTAGCTGACTCTTATCTAGCATTACCACTTTGTTGGTTATTAACTAATTATAGGATTGTATTGAAGTTAAGGTTACGCTATGACCATTTTACCAAAGAGAATTTATTAATACTGAGATAAAATATAGTTTTTTGGATATTTTGACTTGAAATAGAGGATACGTACGGCGTTTAGATCCGAAGGGAATCTGCGAATATATCGAATAAGCAGTAACGAACAACCGTTACGGGTGTTCTCGGGTCTTGAGGGTTGGGTGTGGGCGTTATGATCTCTCACTATGGAAAAAAAATTCCATCAAGAAACACTCAAAAGTTTGCCATGGATGTTCCTGTTTTTGATAGGAACAGATGGCTTACTTTTTTGTAAGTACATCAGTGAACTTTCGAGCTTCTAATGCCATAGAGCAGCGTCTTTCAAACGGTACTCCGGGGTGCCCTTCTTTATTAGTTTTCCACACGATAAAATAGCACCAGTAATTTAGAATACCAATTTTTTTCAAATCTAAATTAAGGAAATTTGCCAAAAACTTGTAAAAAACTGTAATTGTTGAATGTTTATATTATTAGTGTAAACATTTTATGTGGGCTCCGGCATGTAGTTTTTCTGGTGCAAGGGTCCTTCGGTCTAAAAAGTTTGGGAAACTGTCATGGAGCGAGTAGCTAGCTAATATTTATATTTGTATAATATACTTAGTGATGGATTCAAAATGTCTCCAGTTCTTGGTTTTATATTAAGCTTATATTTAGTAAGACAAACTTATCTAATGCCATTTGGACCCCATAGCTGCACTCTTTCTTTTGTATAAGTGGTTAGAAAATTCTTTAACTAGTGGGCTTATAGAAATAAATAATGGCAGTAATGTTTATATTGTAAAATAATAACTGTTTTTATACCAAATACAGTAGAATGTCGATAACTCAAGTTTCAAAAGTTTGACATTCAGTTAAATTTGAAACTGAAATGGAACGATGCACCGCATGGTTTTTCTCCCGCTTTCATCTTAAAAGAGACATTTACTAAAAACTTGTAAGATTTGTGAAGCGAAATAATAGTTCTATATATTGTTGTAGGAACACTATATCAAGGATCATAAATGAAATGATACACATTGTAAATTACTCTATGACAGTGCTACTCAAATGGTAGTCCGCGGGCTGGTGGAGCCGGCCCGTGGCCAGTAACCAAGACAAAATGTTTCTTATTACAAGTTAAATCAATTTAAAACCTCTTTGTCAAGCTACGAACAGTTTGAAAATAAAACATTTTATGTTTGAATAGCAATCATTCAATAACATTGGAGACGTTTTGTCTAACGATGCGACGAAGCTCTCGAAGATGAAACAACATTTAAATACCAAGCACAAAGATGTGACTTCAAAGTCAAAAGAGTTTTTTCAGAGAAAGTGTGTTGATTTTAAAACCCGACAGAACAGCTCATAGAACGAATTAAATTTGCTAAGTACTTTTCTTTGTAGCTTGATGAATCCAATGATGTGGCCAATATGGCAGTTTTGTTGGTGTTTGTGCGTTATGAGTGTGAAGGTGATTTGAAGAAAGAATTCTTTTTTCCCTGCCTCACTACCAGCAAACACAACTAGCTTTCAACTTTTCAGGGTGTTAAGTGATTACATTGCCGATAAATGTGGATTGTATTTTAAGTTTTGTGTAGACGTATGTACTGATGGTGCTGCAGCAGCGACAGGGGGACATTCCGGAGTGAGTACTCAGATTAAGGCGTTGGCACCTGAATGGTAATCTACACACTGTTTTATTCACAGATAAAGTCTTACCACAAAGAAAATGTCGACAAAACTGAACAACCTGCTCAGTAAAGTGGTAATAATTGTAAACCAAGTAAAAGCAAGAGCTTTAAACTCGGGCCTGCTTGCAGCACTCTGCCAAGATATGGTGTCTGAATACAAACAGCTACTATTGCATGCCTATGTACGTTGGTTGTCAAGAGGTGAGGCCTGTCGAGAGTGTTTGAGCTGAGGAATGAGCTTGCTGAATTTCAAAAATAACAAAAACAGCCTGTTTGGTCAGAATTGTTTCAAAACAATGATTGGATAGCTAGACTGGCCTATTAGACAGATACTCGTATCTTTTCCATTTTAAATGAACTTAACACGTCCATTCAAGGAAGAATTTCCCCTTGTTTTACAAGGGCCGATAATATAGAAGGGTTGAAACGAAAGCTGAAAATATGGAAGACTGGCGTTTCAAGTGATTACTATGACATGTTTCACCATTTGGCTGATACTACTAGCGAAGGAGGTGTGGATCTTCACGTAACATCTTTGCGCAATGCCATTTCTTATCATTTGACAAACTTAGCAGAGAGGTTTGATTTCTACTTGCCAGCAGAGGAGGATCCAAGGAGAGGGAGAATGATGAGATGCTTGTTAACATAGTAGATAACCTGATTTACCTAGCTGCTAATGAAGAATTGAAAGATTATTTCCAAAGTGCAACTTCACTTTCTTCCTTCTGGATAAAATTGAAAACAGAATTACCAAATAATTGTAAAATTGCAATGATAACTATCTTACCGTTTGCCTCGACCTACCTTTGCGAGACTAGTTTCTCTATTATAAATGTAATCAAGACGAAACTGTGTGGTAGTGTGTATACTCACTGTCCATTACAAATGGGACTGTCCACAATAAAGCCACGCCTTGATAGTTTGCAAAAGTAAGCAAGTTAATTCATCCCATTAATCATTATCTTATGTTTTTTATTTAAATAAAACTGTGCTTCCATAAAAAATAATATTTTTAGTACCCACCCCAAAAGGTATTAACTTTCCACCAAGATGGTCTCTAGTTGCCGCAAAAAAATTATTGGTCCACCACACGGTAAAGTTTGAGTAGCACTGCTCTATAACACTAGGAACTAGGAAAACTGAGAAAAGAGAAACATCTTCGTCCAACAAAGAGCATAAAAATCAAATTCATTTTCAAAGGCTTGAATTGAAAAGTATCTATATATAATTACTTATATCTCATAAATTATTGGTTTGATAAAAAGATATTTCATATAAAAGATTTTTATATTTAATAATACCTATTACAACTTTACAATGACAAGTTATTTCGTATCTCAAATATAATAAAGCTCAGCTCAGACATGTGATACAATAGAGACCACAAGGTGGGCCTGCCTGGTCCCGCGTCCCACGCACTGTGGTCCCCGTATCAGATTGGCATCCAGTGGCAAGCACCCAGGACCTCAGTTAGGGACGCAGGAACTCCGATCGATAAAGCGTCTGTCCGTGGCCTCGGGGTCAGGGGTCGCCTGTTCAAACACCGCCCCCGATCAAAGCAAGATTTCTGGCCTCCCTTGAAGTCGGGTCCAATCAGGACGCAATATCTTGTGCCTTCCGGCTGCGTTCAGTCAACACATTGCACAAGTTCAACCTCAAGTTTGCCAACAGTCGTTACTGGAATCAAAGGACGGAATTGATTCAGCCTCATAATCCACTCCCACCATCAGCATCCTGCGAGATGATTTAACTCTGTGTGCTCACGGATAAACTTTAGACTCGGTAGTACCGGAAGAGCGGAGTAAAGTTTCGCCCAAATTCTATGTTGGGCCCTTAACCGAGCATATACTCACATAGAATTATCTCGATGTTGACGGAAAACTCAGGTTTCGAATCTTGGTCGTTTTACAATTAGAGTTATCACTGTAATTTCTCATATATTTATATTAATTCCCCGATGGGGCATGAGTAAATTTAAAATTATTTAAATCTTTTTATGACAATAAACATTGTTTTTGTCAAAATAGATAAAATCTTGATTCAGTAGATATATTTATTTCAAATTTACATAGATGGAACGCTCGAATACTTGAACCCTGAGGTATTCAATAGATTCTAGATTCGTAAAAATCTCAACAAAATCAAGTCGAATATATTTATGAAGCTAGACCTTTACATGAAATCACAATTTTAAGCAATAATTATTGGTAACATTTATTGGTAACAGTAATTAAATATGTAAGGGGGTAGTTCAAGGAATGATCCCTATACGAACAGTCTGTGTATGACCACAGATAATATCGTTTATTGACTACAAAACTATTCAACCTCAAAAATAGCTTAAATAAATTATAGAGGCATACAATCTGATATCTAGCAAACGCTCTAAGCGTATTTCCAATAATTGGCTTTGTTTAATGTGTACGTTCTAAAGAAGTGTTATCGAATAATTAAACAATTTGAGGAGAATGGCGTGGAAGTCATTGTCGTGTCGTGGAGTGTTGCAAGGGTAAACAGAGCTTGTTCAAACTGTGCCTGTGCATTGTTTTCTCCATTCTGTCTTCATTTATCAACCCCGTATAATATATCATGAGATGTATTGTCTTTGATATCTGACCAATGAATGTTCTACTAAGCGATGATAGCCACTCACAGGTAGAGTTTCAAATAACTCTGTTTACCATGGTAGCACTCCATAGCCACGGGATAAAAGGTATTATTATTAAAGGAATTGCATCAAACCTGTTGTGAGATGTTTTGCCAAAAAAAAAACTAAAATGAGAATAACAGTGGACCTGGAAGTGATTCTAGCACTTCCTAATTAATAGCAATCAAAAGTAATGCGAGTCTAACGACTCAGACCACTGGATTACTTAAGCAGGTCTTTATTTGTACGTTTTAGTGCTAGAATACCAGCTGCCAACGCCTTAAATAATATTATTTAAGGAAGCAGAAAGAAATTAATCAGCATTCGCTTGAAAAGAGGATGTAAAACCTCTAAGGTAGGTAAGCCAAATAACGCCAGGTCTCCAAATAACGCCCATCCGTCATTTTATACAACAAACATCGAAAATTTTACAATAATATTCTACCATAATAATTAGAGCCAAGAAAATTATCTAGAGTTAAGGGGGGCGTTATTTGGCTTACCTACCTTATAATATGGTATCCTTAGTAAGGAAAGTGAATTACTGATTAAAACTGGAGAGTAATTTTAAATTTAAAAGATGAAAAATAAAAACTGTTATTGCCCTTACAAAGTGCCAAAAGGATAGAATGCAGATCTTTCATTTTGTGCCGTCAAGGTATTATTATGGAACATTTGGTGAGTTATAAGAAAATACGGAGATTAGTTTCTACAAAGGTTCCTTTTTTTAAGGCCCTCCACTGAAGGGGGTGCTGAGGTGCAAAGAGAGTTACCTGATTCGTCCTCGAACATTGATCGGAAACGGATATACTTTGTCCAATCCAGAAATAAGCCATCAAGAAGAGGATTTCATCTGAGAAAATATAAGAACATTACGTCGCTTTGAAAATGAATGGCTTCTGCCAATGCAGCGCTCTATAGATACATTTTTAAGTTTTCAGAAAAAGTTCTGAGGAAATCTATAAGTTTCACTAGAACGGTTTCTACTCCTGCTAAGAATAAAATACTATAAAAACCAGGCTTTTTCTTGTAATCAAATCGGTGTTGTTAATAAAATGGTGTATATTTATTTTAAAATTATTTTATTCAAATATAGTTTTATAAAAAAACTAGACGATCTAAGCTGAGGAAAGTGATGGACAACGTGCTGAGGTTTGTCTGACGTCCGGTGGGGCTCACCTGAGTGAAATTATCTTCAAAGGGTGAAAAAGTGTAATATGTAGTTTGCTTTTATTTAGCTAGTGAATGTTTACTTTTCAATAAAAGTGTTAATTTTCAGGTTACTAACTGTCTAATTCTTTTGGACCCACCCTGTATTTTTTATACAACTTTCAAACAAAGTTTGGTTCAGTAAACTAAGTAATCAGATAAACATTGTTTTTTCAGTTTTTGTCAGCACACTGCCTTGCTACCCGTTCTTATTACACGATTATATACTCTAATAGTTTTATTAATTATGGAGATTATATTTGGAATAAATGTACCCACATTTGTGCTGAGGGATGGGGAAAAACTATTTTGGAATAAATACTTCAGTATATCTGACCGAAATTTGATCCTCGATCTCCCCGTCACCAGCAGTCTAATCCACTGCGAGGAGAGCCTTAGATCACGCTGTCACCAGCAGTCTAATCCACTGCGAGGAGAGCCTTAAGATCACACTGTCACCAGCAGTCTAATCCACTGCGAGGAGAGCCTTAGATCACGCTGTCACCGAAGCGAGTAAACGATTTTTAAATACCAGCTTAGTTCAAGACGTTTCTCAAAACAGAAAAATTTGAAGAAAAAAAAATCGCAACATATTTTACCCATTTTAAGGCTGAATAACTCTTTTTTTCTTTTCAATTAACTGACAGGGTATGCGGGTTTGATGAATTTAATTTATTTATATTTGATGGTCTTGGTGAAATACTTTTTTCCAAATTTGAATTTAATGTTGACGTTTGATTTTTTTTAACATGGATAAAAGTGTATATGGAACGATAACATGCCCGCATCAGTGAGTACATGGTCTAAATGTCAAACTTGTTAGTAATATGTATTTCCAGTGACAGGGAGGTTGTGGTTCAAACTCTGGTTGGACGTACTGATGGTGCGTTTTCCTACCCTACATGTATCTGTTGGTACGATTCCTCTCAGTTATAATATACACATTCCTATTTCATTACTTACTCTGTGGCATTAGGAAATTGAACGCTCATGGCTGTACTTACTAATGTACCCTACTTATCTCTATATTGACCTAGTTATATACAGTCCCGAACGGGTAGTAAGACGCGGTGCTAGTAATAATAATAATAATAATAATAATAATAATATATACAGTCCACCTCACTACACCCTATCTATATATTGAGCTAGTTCTATCCAGTCCACCTCACTACACTCAATCTCTATCTTGAGCTAGTTCTCTCCAGTCCACCTCACTACACCCTATCTCTTTCAGATACATTCTCATGATATTCTCTCATCTTCGTCTAGGTCTTCTCAATGGTTTCTTTTCATTGGGTTTGTTGGACAGCAAACTAAATATGGTTCTAGATTCTTTCATTCTCGCTGCCTGTCCTGCCCACCATAATCTGCGAAATTTTACCGTCCTAACAATGTCTTGTGATGAGTCCAGAGTATGTAACTCATTATTATGTAACCTCCTCCACTCCCTAGAAGCTTCTTCCTTTATTGGACCAAATATATTCCTAAGCACTTTGTAATTGAACACTCTAAATTGTTTTCGTCATGTAAGATCAGAGACTATGTTTCACACCCATAGAAAACAACCGGTAAAATAATTATTGTTTTGTATATTATTATTTTTACATTCCTGGACAGCCGGTGAGATGACAAAATTTACTGACCGAGTAATAGCATGCATTTCCTGAGTATGTTTTTTCCTAATTCCTAAACTAATATCTTTATTGCTAGTTAAAATTGTTCCTAAATATTTAAATTACCGAAATTAACATAGTTAATATATATATGCCTACAGCCTGAAGGTGTAGTGATACATGTAAACAATGTGGGATTTAGCCTACCTTAACCTAAATAGTGATGTAAATGCTTTCCACTATAAACTATCTTTAGATAGTGCATATAAAGGAATATTATATTTGGGCCAGCTTATAGGCCTGGATATGTTTTCTTTGGAAGGGTGCCTCTCCTAACATACAATGAATTACATTTCTCGTTATATTGGAGATAGAGGACTGATCGTTTTACTTAAACTTATTAAGCTAAACCTATCATATTCCTCAGAAGTCCGATAGAGTGGGGTATCAATCCGTGACCAGTCATATTTATGATTCTATTAGAGATGTAAAGGTGAAGGAAGATCTCATTATAACAATTCATTTTCAACACATTACTAAGACAACTTCCAGATGTAACTTTTGAAACATTGGGATATGATTTCCACATCTACTATATTTCTATACTTATTAAAAATAATAATAGAATATATGAATAAAATCACTCAATATTAAAACTTTATTTCGTGTAAGTACCAGCTTTGACTTTAGGGCTGGTACCATATCGAACTGTTTCACCTCCAAACTCCATGGTTTCAGGCGATAATTGAGCCATATTGACCAAATGGCCGCCATCTGTTGATAGAGGGTGTCATGTGGTCAGCACATCAAGCCCTCCTGCCGTTAATCTTGTATTCCCAGACCGGAACCGCTACTTCATTCAAGAAGCTCCTCATTGATCCTCATCACCAGGCTGAGTTGACCCCGTTCCAGAACCACTGCTTCACGGAAAATCAGGATGCACTGGGGATCGAACCAGAACCTCTGGATCCTTAGCCAGGAACGCTGACCAATAGACCACAGAGGTGGTCTTTCCCCTCCTAACACTCGTATTAATATCGCTATAAACACGCTTCAGTGGCTGAATGGTGTAAGGCGTCACTCTCGTGTTAGACTGTCCTGTTGATGACAAGGAGATTGGGGCTCGAATCCCGGTAAGGTCTACTGATAATGGTTTTTCCTAAATTGTTTTCCGCTTTCCTTCCACGCAAATGCAAGTGGATTACCTTTAAATTGCATTTTCTTCATCCCTACCCCATTAGAGTAATTATATATGCGTAGAAACGAAACAGGCATGGTGAAAATATATATATATATATATATATATATATTTTCCATTCACGGTAGGAATTACTCTCTGAAAGGTCTTTTTTACTACCAATATCCTACTATATAGTAGATTTATGGTAGGGAAAAAGGCCTTTCAGAAGTCAATTCCTATGGTGAATGGAATATATATATATATGCATATATATAGGCTACTATTGATTTATATATTTATTTTTATATTTATATATATATATATATTTTTATATATATATATATATATATATGTATTTATAAAAATATATTTATATATATATATATATATATATATATATATTTATAAGGCAAAATTGTAGAGGGGTGGCAAACCAATCACAAGTTTGATGACTTAATGATGATGATCTAGAGACAGAAATGTATTAAGTTCAAAATGTTTTCCTCAGAAAAGTATCCCATGCTAATTTCAGGATATCAGGAAATCAAAGGGAGTATTCTCCTAGGTAACATAACTCTAGTATATGTATATGAGTTAGAGCTGTAAACACAATTTTCTCTTTAAAACCATTCATTCAAAATCAACACACCTTATTTGTAAAAATGTTTGAAGCTACTTTTGAATGCTAGCTCCACCTAAGTTCCATCTATTTAGATATCACTGTATACATTTTAGATATAAATATCGCTAAAATAATTTATATCCAATATAACCTAATCGTTAAAAGATAAAGAAGATATTTTTCCCTCCTGGTGTTGTCGATATTTTCCTATATAAAGGTAATAAAATGTTGGGTGACCTGGCAGTCTAGGGGTAAGGTGTTGGACTTCTGTTCTGAGAGCCTCGGGTTCAATCCTCGGTCCCGGCACAGATTTATCAGATTACCAAACCCTTCCTTCACCTCTGACAAGACGTATATTAATCACAACTTGTGAATGTGTGGAATTCCAGGCCTCCACCGTGGTTCGGATCCCACGTTAGTAGGTCCTCCATTACATCTCACAATCACCCTACCATTACAAACTTGCGTGAGTGCGTATAACCCGAACATATAGTAAGACGCAGCGCTAATAATAATAATAAAAGTTAAATGTCTCAATTGATTCAACGTGGATTGTCTCAGGGTGGAAAGTGCTTGGTTGGTCTTACCAATTATTATTTTTTCCTCCTCTCCATAGAACGTTTAATCAAGCATAACTGAGCATACACTCCCAATGGAGAGCTTCATTCTATCTGTTATTTGTCAACACGACAACATTCCATATATGCCTTACTTAGAAAAGTACCTCCTGTTCTGAGGGCTGTATTTTATACATCAAGGAATATTTGTGGAAAATACTTAGGAAATTATTATTTAAATAATCAAAGTGATATACTCTCTTCAAAGAAAATTGTCCACTGGGTCACACATATGTTTTCTTTCCAAATTTATCAATTATTATGAGTGTTTACAAGCTGTACCAAATAAAAAAAAATTGTACACCACGTCTTACTAGCATTTTTTTTATTGTATGGCATGTATGATTGGGAGGGACATGACATCCATTTCTGTCCCCTGTATGTAGACTATTAGCCTCTCTGTTGGTACAGAGCGTCGCCCAGGGTGCGCCATGGGAGGTTGTCTACACGTCATTACTGCAATGAGATGATGTGATGATACTAAATAGTGATTATGGAGTTGTGTAGCCGGTGTGAGTCTTAACCTAACTTAGAGCTGGTTAATCAAAACAAACCCTGGGGACTTTTGGGCCGATTCCCCTTAAAGGAAAGATACCCACGGTACCAGCCAGGAATCGAACCCGGGATCAGGTCTACTGACCCCTGCACCACGTGGCTGGTTGCAACCAGTCTGAGCTACTTGCATTTAGCTACACTAATAGAGTAGGGATGAGTACGGTAGAATTTAATATATGTATTTTAATCCACGTGGAGACAAACTATTTAGGTAGAAACACCCTTAATATTTTCGGCTGACACTCGAACCTTGACCTCCCCTTGATCGGATAGTTGGACTAGTCAATCTTGACGATTATTCCGTCTGCTCTTAGGAGTGTGTAAAATGATAAATAATAATCATTGTATGTATCGTATTACCTTTCTATGGATATTTAAAAAGTGAAGAATGTGTGTGTGTTTGTCTGTCATGAGCATTGCGTGATATTCACCGCACATAGTGGTCTGAAATCTAAACATTTGTAACCCCTGTACACGAACATGTGCACCTAGAAGCCGTTATTTAAAAATTGTATTTATTCTAGACATGAACTATGGTTTCTCTAATGAACGGGGAATAACCTCCAAGTTAATGAAAGTAACGCAAGTTGGTTGCCTTATAAAGTGAACGTGACTGTTGTGAGTGCATTTTCGAAGAGAGGCAAAGGCTGTCTCAGTCGATTGGATGAGCGCAGCGGCAAACTATCAGACAAATTGGTTTATGTGGCGCTCACTTTGTTCTGCTAGCACTAGCGCTAGTGCCGTGGTTTCAGTTCCCTACTATGTATCGTTAGTTAAGTTTACAGTAACATAATTATTATTCGCAGTGACGTGTTTAAGCTCCCCTCCAAGGATTCTGTGATAAACAAGCTTTGTCAAAATGAAACGCTCTTAAATAAATCAAATAGTAATAAAATACATTGCTCCGAGTTTTAATGTTCGGACCGAGGATAGGGCCAAGTCGGGATGGAATCAGTTTTATTTCGTCTGTTCCACGATCTAGTATCGCACACGCATCTAAAGTAAACAACCATCTAAATTCATGCTTTGGGCTTCCCCTGGATGTCTGCAGTCAGATATACACGCAATATGGGCGCGCGCAAACTTTGAGGAGAGGACAGAGGGGATGGGAAGTGGAACGAAAAGAAAGACGAGGGAATACACGGAGGAAATACGCCTACTCTACTGTGTGCATCTCAAGATAATGAACTCGTCGGCTCAACTGGGATTAGATTATAATTTAAATAAATGGTACGACACAGTCGTACAAACTGTCTCATGTAGAGTATTTAAACTAGTTTTTTCAAGAATCAAATAGCCAAAGCTATTATTTATGCTTTTGAGTGAGGAATTATCCATCTAGATATCATATTCTGAAAATTGAAAAATGACTCCTGGACACGGGAATCGAGCCCAGGACCTTTGATTTAGTACGTCAATGCTCTAACCACTGAGATATCCAGGAGTCCTGTGCCCTGGGTTGTTCTCCACTCATATTTGAAGGCAGAGTCTATGATGGATGTGCGGCTATTTGATTCTTAAATATGCAATCCCTTACAATTATAATAATTGTGCAAGTGGCAGAAAAAAGCAAAATACCGAGTTGAAGGTGGTTGCGTTATCTGATAGCTCGTGATATTAATAAAATCACACGTTTGTAGCAGACGATTTCCGAACGTCCATCACAAACTCCACCTTAAAATATGAGTGAAGAATGACCCTAAGTAGGAGCTGATTCCTAGATAGCTCAGTGGTTAGAACATTGGCGTACTAAGTCATTGGTCCTAGGTTCGATTCCCATGTCCAGGAGTCATATTTTCAGAATATGATATCTAGATGGATAATTCCTCACTATAAGCATAAATAATAGCTTCGGCTATTTGATTTTCAAAATCTTTAAGGCTATTTAAAAAAAAATCAAAATTTTGTAAAATCATTCATTAGTGAACCACTCTAAATTTTATTTTAAATATATGAAACGTTATTTGTAATTTTAAAAAATTAGCAGATACCCATTTAGAGCCCAATTGTTACAACAATTTTAAAATATTATGATTTTTTTTTAAATTAGCGATAAGTAAGTAATATACACTTAAAATATATTTTTCTTGACAAAAATCATATAGTTTTATTTTTTATATTAAACATTCCACAGATATCTATTTTAGGAAAAATCCTTAGAGCTTTTCTCTAAATATTTAGACTCTTCGAAAAACATTTATTAGTAAGCTGACCTTTAACGAATTTATGATCAAAAACCAAGGATACAGTGTTGTTTTTAGGTCCAACACTTCCTAGATATACATTTTAGACAAAATCGTTTATGTAAATTTCCAAAAATGTTGAATTCAAAATGATTGCTCATTAGTAAACCACCCTTAATTTAAAGCCTAGAGTCAATATTTAAAAAAATAACAGAGTTATAACTCTAAGAAAATCTAAATATCAGGTTTGAACAAAATTCATCAAACCGTTTCACATATGTGACCAAGGACATACAGAATTTTAAAATCCACTTTTTTGGCTTTGAACACATATAAATCGTAAGTATTCATCTTGAGATCGAGAATGTTCACGATATCTGTTGATATGAGAAAGTAAGCTAACATAATTATATGTGATAGATATTTCCCATGAACAGAACCCGTACATGTGAAAACCTGGTCTGAAACAGTGAGTCTCGAACTTAGACAATAGAGGACCGCGACATTTGGTACACACACAATCACCCAACTTTATATATTACCTGCCTGTCCTTTTTTAAAACCACCACGTTTTTCTAACCGTTCGCGTTAACTTACATGTAGTAATTACGCTAGTGTGTTAGGGAGGAGGAAGGTTGAATTTTGAGGAAGTGTACCCAAATTTGTGTAAAGAGAGTGTGTAAAATAATTTAGGGGAAACCACCCTTATACACTGGACCACGATTCAAACTCCGATATCATCATCGGCAGTACACTCTGTTTCAGAAGTGATGCCATATACCATTCGATCACTGAAGCGGGTGAAAGTATGTTAATGTACAGTACGTGTTTATCAAGCAGTGAAATACATATTTTCTACTAAAATTTGTTTCTTTTACACATTTCCCATGTAATACTACTTGTGATACCATATTTTTAGAGGGCTTAGCCTGTAATTAGTGGACTCTTTAGCTTTTACACAATGTATTTTCCTTTTTTATAATCCCTTCTGCGGACCACTTGGCATTGTGGAACATAGTTTGAGAATTCTAAAGGTTCCTCATTCTCTTTCCATACTAATGCGGGAGCACTTACTTTAAACAACCTTCCTCATCCCTATACTTTATATTAAGCCTAAACTTAAGTATACTCGGTAAGGTTTTGTTAATAATTGTTAGTTCCTCATACCAACTGAAGCTAAACTTATTAAATGCCTAGTTTTTATTTTCATAGTTAGGCCTACTCCATTATTTTTCAACGTACATTTGCGTTTTTAAGAGTTAATTTATCTTCTTTTGTTCGTTTTTCAGAGCAATGTAGAATTACATTTGAAAAAATGCTGTTAATAAAAACTCGTTTTTGTATTTATTTCAAAAGATAATTTAATATATGTTATTTAAAGCGGGTGTGGAGTAACCCTTATCTACCTCCCCCCACCTTTCCGCATCACAATAACCGTTGTAGAGGACCAACGACAGCTCTGACAAACTTAGCTCTGAATGATTAATGGAATTATTAAAAGAAAGTGCCTCACTATAAAGAAGAACATTTTTGACACAAGGAGTATTTTACAGCCCCTCACTTTTATATTCGTGGCAAATGTGTAGTGGAGTTGGAGAATATTTCTTGTAACATTTCGATATGTGATGAAAGCTTTTACAGATGTCTCAAGATACAGTAGTCTAAGACAAGCTCAAAACAATCTCTGTGTAACTATTATCTAAATTATATTTTCGAATATTATATCTCAAAAAATATGTATTGAATGTGTTAATTGTACGCTCGTAAATGCGTCTGTCTCAACTTGTCTGGTAATAAAAAGATCGGGGTGCGAATCCCGGCTAGGTGTTACTGTAGTATTTTTTCCTAAATAGCTTATTGCTCTCCTATAATTGTGAGTTTAGTTCCTTTTGATTCTACCTTCTTTCCGATAGTGGGAAAATGCGCTTAGACCATAACATGGAACACAAATATAATTAGGCCTACTAGTGGATCGTTGCAGCGATGGTTGCAAATATTTGCTAAAATGTATTCAACACTTTTTATTGGGAAAAGTTATAAAGAATGAAACCTCACTTGACTTTATAGTTAAAGGTTTACTCGTCAAAGTCAAACTTTGAGCTCTCACTCTCTCAGTGTTTAACTTTTTCCCCTTCACACCGCGAGGATATCTTTAAAATACCCCCTTCCCCTGCTCTCTATCGGTTATATATTGGTAGCACCATACTACTTTAAATGTAATAATAATTGATATATAATATTTTTTACCAAAGATAATTACTTTATTCAACGATACGTAACCATACACATCATGGTTTTCATGGTTATGTAGACAACGAATGAGTGTACAGTTGAACCACGAGGCACACAACAGAAAATCTCTAGGAAGAGTGGGTTTTAGATGGAAGCTGCTATTTTGACCTACATCCTGGACTTTCAACCTTTAAATGAGTGTTCGGTCAAAATCTGTTGAGCAATTGTCTAGTAATTTCATTTATTGAAAATGACTTTATCAAATTGGTTATAAGATGTAAGGTAATAGATTCTCCTGATTCAAACAACAAACAAAACAGAAACAATTTTCTGGGCTCAAGGCGTGCGATCTAGTTTCCAAACAATAAGCCTTCTGACCAAGATAAATAAAATGTTGCTTCAGGAGAAACACTTAGCATAATTTAATTGACCGAAAGGAACGAAATTTTGTTTTAGCTCGACCGTTTGGCATTAAGTTTCTCTGGTTCCTTGATGTTGTTTCACGATTACTTCCAAATGTGTCGACCGATTATAGTGAAATATTTCAAGTACATACATTATTTGCACCAAAGCTGAAACGCGTGCGCATGTGGTTTTTCGATCTGGTTTTCCATTTAAAGATGGTGGCTGCTCAAAAAAGGGTTTAATTTGATATATCAAACTTAGTGATTTGAATTTAAATGTCTAAGTAATTGATTGAACATGTTGGGCGTGTTAAAATCCTAGGATAAATTATAAAACACAGATGATCTAACATTGCTGGCTAAAAATAAAGAAGAGTTGCAGGAAATGATGGACCAATTGGTGGAGATAAGGAAAAAATAGGATGATAAACATTGAGAAATCAAAAGTGATGATGATTTCAAAAAATGAAGAGCCAATGAAAATAAATATTGGAAGACAGGATTTGGAAAACATAGAGCAGTCCAAGTACTTGAGAAGTCTGCTGATAGAGGACGCTTACTGCACCATGGAAATTAGGTAGATAATAGTAATGGCCAAGGAAGCTTTCAACGAGAAAAGGTTACTGATGATCAGCACGTTGAGTTTGGAACTGAACAATAAACTGATGAAATGTCACATTTGGAGAGTCGCGCTTTATGGAACAGAAATTTGGACTTTTAGAAATATGAAAACTAAATGCTTGAAGACCTTTGAATTGTGTTGATGGAGAAGACTTGAGAAGATCAGATGGACAGACACGGTGGCAAATGAAGTCCTAAGAAGAGTGGGTGATAAGAGAACCAGAATAGTGGATGATGGAAGGTCCGCGAGGACAGACAGTGGCGAGAAAGAGAACCGGCTCTAGGCCTTTTATTACCTCATTTATTACATATTTTACAATCTATACATTACCAACACAAAACCAATGTGGGAACCTTTTCTTGGTGTGTTTTCTTCTCCACTTCCTTATTTTCTCCTTCCTCAAATCTGAGATCTGCCCCTCGGTTTTGAGAACGGTCTTGCTGTTTGGTGGTCCCTGTAGATGAACGTTGGTGGCTGGATGCGCGTTGGAGGGATAAATCTTGTGCGATAAATGCCCGGGTCCCCCGATGTTTCGGCGGCAGCATCGATGGCGACTGGCCATCCCCGGGTGAGTGCTATATACAGCAAGTTGATGCGGTGCATGAATATCCCCTTTACATCTTGAAGAAGCGTGTTGTACCTTGCCACGATGTTGAGCAACTGGGCTGTTTGATGCTTTTCGAGACCAATGAGAAGCTCGGAGTATTTGTCCTTCAAGGCCAAACAGAGTCGAAGGGCTGCTGTCTCGTCCATCTCGAGTGTTTGGACCGGTTCCATGGTCAGAGAAGCCCATGCCGACGGAGTAGGGAGACCTCCCTGTGCAGCTCCGGGACCAGGAGGTTCTGGTAGTACCACCTGGTAAAGTAGGGGGTCCCCGGCCTGTGGAGATATATGGGCTGCAGGTAGCAGCTCCGGGACCAGGAGGTTCTGGTAGTACCACCTGGTAAAGTAGGGGGTCCCCAGCCTGTGGAGATATATGGGCTGCAGGTGCGAGGACCACTACAACCCTGGCTTCAAGGTGATCCAATCTTGTGTTAGTAGCCTGTAGGCTTCCCTGTATTTCGTGAAGTAAGGCCATTACGTTGTTCATGTTCTGGTCATCCTCCTGCTGTTGTTGTCCTCGAGGCATGGTGGTGGTGTCTGTTGTAAGGTCGGGTACAATGGATGCCTTTGTGTTCGAAGAACTGGAGGAGTAGAAGGTGATACGTCGTCGAGGATATCTGTAAGTATGCTGAGTCTGCGGTGCCGTTCTCTCGAGGGACGATGGGGCTACCACGTCTTCTCCCACAAAGATTTTGCCGGGAATATTGTTCGGGGACTTCGTAGTTTCGTCTATCGATGAAGAGGACGATGGTGAACAGGGGCAACCAACTGAATCGTACACATTCTTAGGAGAAACACTCTTCTCCACGACGTCATAGAAGGAAAGGTTAGTAAAAAGAGGAACTTAGGAAGGACGAGGATTAAAATATTGTATGAATTGAAGGAAAGAAGAAATTTCTGGGTGTATTGGCTGTCTAAGTTCACTGACAAAAGGAATGGACCTGTCGTAAGACAAAATACATAATAATAATTTCAGCTTTAAATACAAAGGGAAGTAAGTGTTAAGACTACAGTAACGATAGTAACATAAAATAATTATTAACGTAATGTACTGTACTTACTAGCTTGAAGAGCTCGGCTATACCCGGAAGAAATTTTTAGGGTGAAAATTGTAAAAAATAACAAAAAATGTTAATATTAAATCTAATAAAAAAATTATTTAAAAAATTTAATCAAAAGAGGTGAAAAGGGAACTAAGATAAAATTGTGTGTTATTTTATGGTAATAAGAGACTAAAAGTAAGACAAATAAGCACTATCCATTCGTTTTGTATTATTTAGAATTGTATTACCCGTAGAGTCAAACAGGAACTGGAATCGATTACTGAAATTAAGTTATTTTGAAGGAATCTGAACCGGAACCCTATAAACACTATTCTTAAAAACCGGAATCGAAATTGGAACTGTTCTATAATTTTAGGTTAGTAAAGGTTCTCAAAGGTTCTTAAAGGTTCCTAGTTTTACAGAAATGTATATAATTTTGATAAGTTGAACTCTTTTTTTTTTTTCTTTAGCTTGATTTAATTTTGAAATTTGGTGTTTCCCCCTTTCTCAGTAAATTTTTAAAGGGCTTGATGTATTTTAGTTTACTACTTTGTTTGAAACCTTTTTTCAAGGTGATTAGAAAAGAGTTAATGAGCCCTTGGCAATACATACTAATATTAGATTACAGAGGAATGTCGTGACTGTCAAATTGTTCACTGTTTTCTCACTTTAATGTTTAAGCTAGAGGCTTAAGCTGTATTTAGCTTTGATAGACAACAGAATACCACATTACTCAGAAGTTGAAATACAGACATTAAGAAATCATCTCTTTTGGACAAGCAGTCAAAACCTATTGTTCTTAGTATTTCCTAGAAGTGAAAACTGATAATCTTGTGTTTGATTAAACAGCTTATATTAGAGGTAAAAGAATATGGATGGTGGTAAAATGCAAATTTTAAATTCTTTCACTCGAGTTTAAATTAGGAAGTAGCTCAGTGAATGTGTTCCTTGTGTACAGTGCAAAGGTGATTATTTGTGTTGTTAGTAAGTGGTTTAAATAATATTAATAGGGTGGGTTAGAGAAAGCTCAGTTTGGAAGTTTTTTGACTATGAGATTGACGGTGACAGAACAATATGAAAATTAGAAGGACTGTTATTATGGTACGTTATAATATTATTTTTAATCTAACAATACTTTTGATCCAGAGTGTTATTTCCAAAGTAGTTGTCCGCAATCCTTCCACGCAAGTGAGGATACATGTCCTCTAAATATAAGAATATAACCTTCCTCATTCATTAAAAAACATTATCTAAATTAGTATATTAAAGTAGTCCGAATGGATAGAAAGATGCTGTGCTAAAAATGTTTTTTTTTAAATTTAAGAAACCGGAATCAGAACCGGAACACTATCAGGAACCGAAAAGAACTGGAACCTCTACAATATTTGCTTAGAGAACAGGAACCGGAACCAGAACCGATAAAAATTTCAGTTCAACTCCCTAGTTTTACCACTTTTAAATTACCCCTTTGACCCTATTTACGCTTTTTGCACTATTTACCCTTTTTAACCTTTTAACCCTTTTTTCACTTTTGGCACTTTTCCCCTGTTTAAACTTCTTACCGCTCTTAGCCTTGTTGCCCTTTTAGAATTTTTTACTCTTGGTATCCCTTTGTATCATTTTAGCATTTTTTGCCCTTTAACCCATTTTTTCCTTATAGACCTTTTTTGCCTATTTTATTCTTTTAATTCATTTTGAAATTTTTACTATTTAACATGCCTTTATTACCTTTATTTTTAAAATTGATTATAATTACTTTTTTGCATTTTTACGCCCTTTTGCATTAAGTATCCGGATTTTCCGGAAGAAGTATTATTGTGTAAAATAGTTAAAATGGTCCAAACGGTTAAAAATTAAATCTCATAAAATTTTATTTAAAAATAAAGTGTTAGTAATAAGGGAAAAAGGATTAAAAAGGCAATAGAGGGAAAAATGCCAAAAATTGCAAAAAGTATACCCTACCTAGTAAGAATAAAAAGGGTAGAAAGGTTACTTGGGGTAAAAACCACACATAAAATTAGTGTTTTATAATAGTTGTACCGATTTCCGAAATCACATAAAAAAATCAATCGAAAGTTTGCCAAACCCTTAATCTTAAGTTCCGATCTAATCCAAAAATCAATCCAACATAAAATAAACTGTAGGGCTACGTTGCACCTCAAAGACTCTTTTGATCGTTTATCTAAATGAAACGGAATAGTAGACATTGTTGCAGAAACAATATTGATAAAAACTTATATCATATTCCACCAAAGAGCATGAATAAAATAATATAGGTACATTTTTACAGAAATATATTGAGAAAAAAAGGAACACCTTTACTCACCAAAAAGCATAGTAGTAAACTACACCCCTCCAAACTCTATTTAAAAAGATATAATTATATAAATATATATAATCTTGTAGCTTGAAAAGTATTCGTTTTATAAGAACATATTTCAAATGAATGTTAGTTATTTTTAATACTCTTATAACTTTACTACGATAAGCTATTTCGTATCTCAAAGAGTTGCAGAGATATTATCAAAATTGGAGGTATCCGACTATGTGAATTGCCCTCTAAATTATTTTGCCTTAAAATGTGATGTAGCATAATTTGTAATTCGGAGTTAAACCTCTACATTCATAGAGAATTTTCATTTCATACCTTTCTTAAAAAGTTTTTTTTTTCCACCCTCCAATATCTTTCGCTGTTTCATTTTAAAATCTAAGATGCTCAGAATTTTAAGTTTTACATCTTATGGCTAAATTTCAGTTAAGAGAACACATAAAAATAGTTTCTTATATTAGTTTTGTAAATTTTGAACACCCCACTATCTTTTCTACAAATAGCTGTTAGAAATTTCATATTTCAAGATTTGTTTGGTTATCTGGAGTTGTCTTTCTACCTGTCTGCAAATATTTTATTTCATGCTTCATCTAAACTTTTTTTTTAAACTATAGCTCCTTCCCCCATTTCATGGATCCCCCGTTTGAAATTTCAAATTGTTATATTTGTATGGTTATATGGGGCAATTCCTCTACCTTTCTGCCAAATTTCAGCTTTGTAGCTAATCTATCAATTTTTTTAAATTTGTTTTTACAATTACAATATTCCAACTCCAGTTCCAGCCCCTTGGGAGTTGAATCTCCTAAAATCCCTTCTTATAGGATTCCTACGACCTGGAAGGAACCCTCCTATCGGATTTCAAGATTTTCTGGTCATTAGTTCGGGAGATACGGTGAGGCTCAGTGAGTCAGGGCTTTCGTCTTCATATAATAGACTAGCAGAAGTACCGGGCGTTGCCCACTGTAGCCAAACTATGTATTGCGTGGTTACACCTGGCAATGCTTTTATTTGCTTCATGCAGACATAAAAATATCTTCATTTTATTACACAAGATTTTAGTTGCCCAGTTTTTAATTAATTTAAAATAATCTAATCCCAATTTTAAAATTCCTGCTTCCAGGTGCACATGTTCATGTACAAGGGCTACTAATATTAATATGTCTTAACTCTGCGTGTGGTAGATATCACGCATTGCTCATGACAACTAAACAAATAGGCTGTAAAAACTCTTATGGACTGATATAAAAGATTGTTTTTGAATGGAGGGAGTGAGGTCTCCTGTTCACATCGCTACTTGTGCATACGTATAGCTCGTGAACTGTTATGATATGAAACAATTGAATCAATAATTAGCCTATATCTTACAAGGTTATAACTATACACGTTTTAAAATGTGCAGTAGGGGTGTGAGAAGCTTCGAAACTTCGACTTGGTTTTGAAACAAACATCAGCTTCGAAACAAATTCTGGCTTCGAAGCTTAGCCAATAAAAATATTGACAGCTAAAATACCCCATTTTTGTTATATTATGGCCATTCAGGGTTGTTTTGTACATTAAAAATTAATATTCATATGAAATAAATCTGAAGAAATTGAATTTTAGGTTGTGATAATAACTTGATTTGTCATATTAGCACGAAATATTACAACCAATTGTGTAATAAAACATTTTACAAGCAATTTTAGTGTAAAAAGTTATATATATAGCCAGAAATTAATATTTTTTCAAGCATAAAACAACAAAAAGAAAATATTCGAACTTTGATTCGTGTTCGAGAATATTTAATATATTCGATTCAAGTTCGCTTCGAATTAAAAAAATGGACCTCGTACACCCCTATTTATTTTCTAATTACCTTAAGAGGGAGAAGAGGGTAGATGGTTAGCTCTTGTCCCTTGGTACATTGGACGCTGATGATGGTTTGTAACAGAAATAGAGGGACAGACAAACGAGTATAACAAACATTCTATACAAGGGACACCTTTTCGTGCTCATTGTTTTTCTCTAGAGAAAGTTGGAAGATGAATGAAAAAAAAAAAAGTATTGTTTTGTGGAAGTAAAAGGGGGGAGGGCGTTTTTCTGTCTTCCAGACCGAGTCTTTATTTAACTTGCTCGTTTATTTAGTAATTTCTGGATTTCTCTCGGGCTATGTATTGGTTCACTTCCGATATAAATTTAATAAAATGGTTGTTTCTCTTTTTCTTTTCGTTTACTTCTTAAACTTTCACTGCTTTTCACTAACCGTTTGTGTTCGCGTGTACTTTATGTGTTGTAGACAAAGAAGGTTGAGTTTATATTAAAAGCCCCTTCATTTGCGAGGGGGGGGGGGG
>CABFOV010000730.1:82236-93973 GCA_902141375.1 Timema poppense
GCAAGTGTGTATCTATCTTGGGCTCTTACAGAACTATCCACATTGCAAGTGTGTATCTATCTTGGGCTCTTACAGAACTATCCACATTGCAAGGGTGTATCTATCTTGGGCTCTTACAGAACTATCCACATTGCAAGTGTATATCTATCTTGGGCTCTTACAGAACTATCCACATAGCAAGTGTATATCTATCTTGGACTATGGCAGAACTATCCACATGGCAAGTGTATATCTATCTTGGGCTCTTACAGAACTATCCACATTGCAAGGGTGTATCTATCTTGGGCTCTTACAGAACTATTCACATGGCAAGTGTGTATCTATATTGGGCTCTTACAGAACTATCCACATGGCAAGTGTATATCTCTCTTGGACTCTTACACAACTATCCACATGGCAAGTGTGTATCTAGCTCTGACTCTATCATAACTATTCCTAAAATATGTGGGTGCATTGACTAAACATCTAAGTAGTGTTAGATGTATAATTTGTGTTTAGACAGAACTACCTATACGTTGAATTTGTCTGTACCTAGAGTGTAATAATTTATTTTATATTTTGATTTTTTACAAAAGGACATTTGTATTAGCTTTTAGAAAATACAAACTTTTTTTAGGTCAACATCAATAATATTTGTCTATATTATTATTTTCTGAAAATTTTTATTCCTGAATTTAATTATTATTTTACAACATTATAATTTAAGTATAAGATCTGTGTTACGTAACGCACGCTGTGCTGTAGCCCACGTCCCCCCCATGTAACAAAATGTAACTATTAGAGGACCCTTCGATCCCCTTAAGAGCTTTACTCGGTTTAAGAATGACGCTTTAGCAAATAGGATAGTTCGGTATCACCGATGATTGAATGTGAATTTAACACAAAAATCAATCTTAGCCACACAAATAGCTGAGGAATAATTAGCTACCGGCTGGAAACTTATTTGACGGTTATAAAATTATCTCGAGCCAAGAGGAAAGTTGTGCAGTTCTTACTTGTGACACATGTCGCTGACTGGGAGACCGGTGTGGCTCATATGAGAATATTTGGTCAATGCTCTTTCTCACCGCGTGTTAGTACTCGTTCGGATTATAAGTACACATCCATTACTCGATTGGAGTAGAGAGAACAAAAGTATAATTTTAAAAGATACAGACCCAAATTATTTTGGAGAGTGAGTGGGAAACCCTTTAGTAAAATCACCTTCCGTATACCCAACTGGGAATATAACCCTAATACTCACGCCAGCATCACCATCAACGTCCGTGAGTTGAATGTCACACGAAGGTCACAGACTCAGCTTTGAACTATGAGTGAAGCTGGGGTCAGAGACTGGATAGTTCATTGATAGAGCATTGGTGCACTAAGCCAAAGATCCCGGGTTCTATTCCCGTTTCCAGGTGTCATTGTTCAACCAATTTAAATTAAGTGACTGCTGAAGATACCATGACCTGACTTAGCAATACGTGAGAGGAGATTTAAAATATTTGTTTAGCTGTCCGATATGTCCATTCATAAGAAAATTGTGGTATAGTTTCACGGAATATTTTTTCCCACATGTAATATCTTTTTTCCAGGTAAACGGAGGAAGATCCATCATATTTATTATAATCATCGTTTCCAGTTTATACTATACCTCTAATCAAAACCATGGGTTTAAAATGCCCTTAAAAACGATTAATCCGCGTATAGTATTTAAACTATGTGTTGCAGTATTGGAAACCAAGCTTTGCCGGAATTAAACAAAAACCAAATACGACACGTATCACAATTATTCCATAAATTGTTGCCTCGGATATTCATAACAGCTTTGGTCGGAAAAACCTTTCATTAAATATTTCATCAAAAGAAGTACAGTACAACATATGTAAGTGTCACTATCTTGTTCATATTTATATAAATATATATTTCTATGCTTTATACCAAACAATTATCCAAAGAGAGTATGCCTCCAGCAATATGCTTGAAAATAATGTTTGCTAATTGTAAAAGGTTTAATCTTCTATTTGTTCTTTTATATTGTTTATATTATATCCTCTTCTAACCTCTGCCCTATAGGTTATATTTTTACCTTCGTGTGACATTCAACTCACGGACGGTGATGGTGACGCTGGCATGAATATTAGAGTTCCATTATTATTATTGTTAGCACCGCGTCTTTCTACCCGTTCGGTTTATACGCACTTACGCTAATGTGTAATGGTAGGGTGATTGTGAGATGAAATGGAGGACCTACAGTTTAACGTGGAATCAGAACCACGGTGTAGGCCTGGCATTCCTCACATTCACAAGATGTCTTGTCGGAGGTGAAGGAAGGGTTTGGTAATCGGATAAATCTGTGCTGGGACCGGGGATTGAACCCCGGCCGCCAGCACAGCAGTCTGACACTTTACCCCTAGACCACCAGGTCACCCTAGAGTTCTATTCCCAGTTGGGTATACGTAAGGTGATTTTCCTAAATGGTTTCCCACACTCTCTCCAAACTAATTTGGGTCTGTATCTTTTTAAATTATACTTTTGTTCTCTCTACTCCAATCGAGTAATGGATGTGTACTTATAATCCGAACGAGTACTAACACGCGGTGAGACACACTGGTCTCCCAGTCAGCAATATGTGTCACAAGTAAAAACTGCACTACTTTCCTCTTGGCTCGAGATAATTTTAGAACCGTCAAATAAGTTTCCAGCCGGTAACTAATTATTCCTCAACTCTTTGTGTGGCTAAGATTGATTTTTGTGTTAAATTCACATTCAATCATCGGTGATACCGAACTATCCTATTTGCTAAAGAGTCATTCTTAAACCGAGTAAAGCTCTTAAGGGGATCAAAGGGTCCTCTAATATTTACATGCTGTTACATGGGGGGAGGGGGGCTACAGCACACCGTGCGTTACGTAACACAGATCTAATACTTAAATTATAATGTCGTAAAATAATTATTAAATTCAGGAATAAAATGAATTCTGAGTAACCTATTATTAAATCTTCCGAATGAAATAATGGCATTCTCTCTTGATATATAGAGCTACGTAACATAGCTTGTAGGGAGTGAGAGGGGTCAGGTTAAATGTATATTTGGTGTGGCATGGATGGAGGAAGGGGGAAGGTAAAAGAAGTAAGAGAAATCCCCTTGACACAGAAGGACACACATAGATAGACTTATAATAATAATAATAATAATAATAATATTTAGCACCGCGTCTTACTACCCGTTCGGGTTATACGCATTAAGTACTAATTACTCTAATAGATTAGGAATTGGTAAGGTTGAATTAGAGGAAGTGAACCCGCATTTGCGTGGAGGGGAGTGGAAAACCATTTAGTAAAAACCACCCCCAGTTCACCCGACCGAGATTCGAACCTCGATCTCCCCGTCCTCAGCGGTCGAGCTCAACACGACAAGCGCGTTAGCCAACTACGCCACCGAGGCGGGTCATAGATAGACTTGCACATTTACATAGAACATTATATATGTATAGTAAAAACTCGATAGAAATATCAGTCCAGTACGTTTACAAAAGTTATCAAAACTATAACACGCACAGAGACTAAAACAGAAAACATTTAACAGTTATTGTTCTTATAAAAACATTTATTTACATTCTACTAGTTTACTCATAAAGGTTTTAACTAATTCTAAAGTCCACACACCCATCGTTTCAAACGATAATATATGATACTATGTGTGAGCTATATTTTCTAAAAAAGTAAACTTTGAAATGAAATGGGTGAGGGGAGGGGGGGGGGGTATGGCACGCAAAGCGCTAGCACACACTCAATCTCCATGGTAATATGGAGTTCATCAATAAAGTGTATTTATCTCTGAATGGATGGGTAAGTTTGTGGCACTGAGGGCATCCCCAAGCGACCCCATTACTGTTTAATTACAGAGAGATACAGTGGACAGAGAGATAGGACTGGGTTCGATACCGGGTTTTTTATTGGAAAACTGGGAACTATCATTGGAAGCCTCGACAGATTTTATTATACCATGCGTCATATTATAGAATCCGTACACGGGGGACTATAAGAAATAATATGTCCTTGTATTGGGTTAAAATCACGGGAAATTAAAATTGTTTGTATATTCTATTACTTTTTACATATGTTAGTAATATCTTAGCTCAATTTCAAAATGCTATTTTTATATTACAACACCCCTAACATAATTTGCTATCGTTTATTAATAAATAGTTCCTAAGTCTTAGCTAGGCCAGTAACATGATGGCCTACTAAGATAAAGGTCCTGGGTTTGATTCTCAGCATGGCTGGTAAAAGTTTAATTAGTAAAATGTATGTTTCCGCTTTTACAGTGATGAATTAACAACCGGAGTATTGGCTGTTGTATCTGTTGTAATAGGTTTAAGTTAGTTCCCAAGTTGTGTGATGGTATCAACTGTCAGTTCGTAAAGTGCGTAGTAAATACCTCAAATAAAGATATGTTATGTTTATATGTTAGTATGTTAGTATCTCTAAATGTAACTATGCTAACTTTTACTCCTTATTATTATTATTATTATTATTATTCATCTCCAAGTTAGGTTTGCACCAATCAGCAGGACCAGCATCCTCCTCCAGTTCAGTCTGTTAGTCATCGACTGTAACACTCCGTTTTCCGAAGCTGTTCCTTGAGTTTTTCAAGCATTTTATTTTTGTCCGCCGGCTAGAAAGGCCTGTCATGGATATGGGCCTACCCTCCTCTTTCATTGGGGCTTGGAACCACCATAAATATTAATGAATAATATGGTTTTATATAATTTTTTCTAAGTCCTATGTGAAATATTCCCGAAAAACACCAGGAATTTCGCAAAATCTAGTAAAAATACTTGCATATTTGTTCATTTGTAACATTTAACTGAAAGATAAATATAGTAGGGCTTTAGATGAATGAAAAGGTCATATTACCTCTCAAGCAAGGGCTATGAAGATACAGGATATGTATTTCTCCATTAATATTGAATCTTCCTGTTTTTAACATAAGTTATATGATTTACCACTTAGCTAGTTTGATGAAAAATGAAATGTTATTACTCTTTTTTCAATATAAGCTGCCTGTAAAAATGGTAATTCTTTCTAAAAAAACATCGGGAGTTTGGTAGTAATAAAATAATGGAAGCCTTGTTAAATAATAATTAGTTGCTCTGGAGAGTTAGATAAACATAAACACGATGCATCCTTTGTATGGGTCTGCATATGTACCAAATTTGGTTGAAACCAGTAAATTAATTGGAAATGTTATAAATATATGGTCGTCTCCAAGGGCGTTTTTTCTTGTGGGCCCCCCACCGGGCCATGGACATGGCACCAGGACTAGGAGACGGCAAAAATTCAATATCTAAAGGTCTTTCTTTACTCATACAAAATAAAGTTAAATAGGTGTTATAAAATAAATTAGAAATATAATTAGACCGATTGTTAAGATAATAAGAAAATAATTTTATAATGTATAAGTTAAGAAAATATAATTTTAACAAATATGCATTTTTAATTTTGTTCCCTCAAGATGACTCAAAACAGACACTGGATGGAACTTTCCGGAAGTAGGAGAACAAACATGAGATGAAAACTTACAAATGATCAAACTAATTGTATTGCGACTCACCCCCACTAATCTCTATTAAATTACGTCATTGGATTCATAAAGATCCATTCCATGCTCCTATACCTGTTACCTCTCGTTTACAAGGTATTTAAGATTTAATGCTAAAATGAAATATGTTAATTTTTGGACTTTTCATAGTAGAAAATGTCAATTTTTAAAACATGTTTACAAATGTATGTATTTATAGGCTCATAGAAATTAGTCTTAAGCTCGTTCTAGTAAACATCAAACTCGTGTAGGTCCACTGCCAATATTTAATATTTAGGTTAAATATTGACGACACCCAAGGGCGCATAAGGTTAATTTTTCTAAGAGAAGTGCGTTAGAAAATTATACTATACCTCCTTTAGCCACCAAAAGTGTCTATAAGCAGGGATATATAATATATATGGACCCCCCTGGGGGGGCCCATCACATTCCAGCATTGGTCTGCCCCCCTTACCTCCTCCCATCACAGAACCAACCTTTACCCCCCTCCTTAACCCTCCTCTTTCAATTCCCTTGAACAGTACATGGGTTGGGGGTTCCCTTGAATGAAAAAACTGTTTCCTATGTCCCATATAGACTTGCAAGCATAGTATAAAAATAACATTTTCCACTCTGGGAAGTCCAATGGACCAAATATTTGGAATGATTTGACTATCACTTAAGAGGCATATATCACGAGACGATACTGAAATAACCGTTTTGACAATGTGATTGATCTGAAAGTGCTGGGAAATTTGGTTGCTCGCTTTAGGCGACATACAAGCGATTTAGTCGTCAGCAGATCTTTTCCTCCATCTTGTTTTCATCAGTTTACGGTAGCCCTTTGTGACGTGTGGACATACATCCTTACATACGCTGTTTTCAAGCGATCCTATCGCAATTGAAATGCAAGGCGGAATGGTAGGGAACGCAAGTCAGGGTCCGTATATTTTTCTACTTTAATGCCAAAAATATTGTTGGCCATAATAAATTAAAAAAAACTGCTCTCGTAGATATGTTTGGTTTTCTTCCCAAAATTATATCAACAGTTTTTTAATATATTTGTCTTAAACAATGTGGAGTTTACCAGTATAAAATGTTTCTTATCTAGTGCCATTATTCTACTTAAGCAAAATTTTATTTACTTGGGCCAAAAAAGGGGTTTGTCATAAATACTGAAAATATGCATCTTCAGTTGCGTTTCCTCACTTCCATATCAAGTTTATATATCAGGTCGAGCGATCCGGCTAGCAACGTCCATCCACTGTGTGATCTACTTCAGATCGGATTCACGGGACAAACCGTCAATCAAGATATCGCTTGGGTGATCCGAGTATCTCCACTCTTATTGCGTTTACCCATTGACTGGGAGATATTTGGAAGATTTGGTCTAAAGCGACGAGAATGTCAACCCGCTTGCTACAATATCGACTCCTGATTGAGCTCCTTAATAGCTAGATATGTCCGTGAAACGAAAGGTAACTTTCATCATTGCATAGATCTCTATAAATCTAATTATGTAATTTAAAAAGGGGGTATCACACCACTAATTGACTCTATTGTAATTTGTATTTTAACACTGCGTCTTACTAACCGTTCGGATTATATGCCTATATACTAATTATAATAATATGTTAGGGATCAGGATGGCTTAAGTTAGAAGAAGTTTACCAGCATTTGCGTGGAGGGAGAGTGAAAAACCATTTAGGAAAAAAAACCTCAGTGCACTCGACTTTGATTGAGCCTTGATCTCCCCATCATCGGCAGTCTAGTCCAACACGAGCGTAGTGCCATCGAAGATGCCGCTAGCGTATTAACAACATGTTTTCACTTTAAGGGGGGTGGGGGGAAGGGCGATGGCCCAGGGCTGTGAGCATGACAAACGTGAGATTTCTCATCACACTATCATATTTCTATTAAATAGATTTTTTTTAAAAAGCTAATAATGCATTAGACCTTGAGCCAATAATGATGAACTGTGCTGAACATATGGCGTCAAAAATAATGAAATCGAATCTTGTTCTTCGAATAGTGCTAGACCGAAGGACACCTTGAACTATTTAAACCTTATTAGTGACTTCCCCCAAGCATTGTAAGAGCCGTGACCGCGACTCTCCGAGTGGTCGGAGCCATGTGTTGGTCTTTGTGCGGTTTACAGTCACATCTGGTGGTCCTAACCACACGCACTCATGTACACAGTGGGCATATGTGTGTGTGATCCTTGAGTTGCTTCTTTACACTTTGCCTCCGACATTTTTTTTGTCGTTGTTTCGCGAGAAGGTTATTATGAGCAATACCGCGCAAAACACAGTCTAGGAGGGGACGTGATTCCCCCCTCAAACACATGTCCCCCCTCCCTCCTGCTAAGATGATGTTGCAGTTGATGTGTTAGCGTCTCGCACATGTGAGAGCTTGAGACAGATTTAGGGACAAAAAATAATATGAAAGAGTTCAACTCCTCGGTTAAAACGTTAAGGTCCACATATCTCAAAATATTGTTTTTTTGTGTCTTACTATAGTAAGAGTTTGGTAGAAAGGACGTTCTGAGAGGCCCGTTTAACCATCAGAAGCCACATATACATTGCATCAATGTGTTTCTTAAATCGTGCCGCATTCTACGACACGACGACTGAGGGCTTGCACTTAGGCCGAAGATCGCCATCTTGAGAATTTCCTGTAATGTGTAAGCAGATCCACATTAATGGAGTACAAACCTGACTATAGCTCGGAAACAAGGTCAAATAGGACACATGTTTATATTGGCTTTTTTTTCTTTTTTTTTGTCTCCTGTCCGCCGTTTAATTGGGTCCCAAATATTCTGGTATAAACTCCTCCAGCCTATTCACATATTTACACTAATGGGGTAAAAACGAGGGAGGTAGGATCTAGAGGAACTGTATCAAGCGCTTGAAGGCATAGTGGAGAACTACACAAGAAAAATTATCCTCAGCCGGGATTTAAACCTTGAATTACTGGTCACCAGTAACTCACACTAGACGAGGCTTACCCACCGGTATGGGTTACGTGATAATTGTATATAATGTTTTAATAGAAGGCTAATGTAATGGCTTGATAAATGGTGAAGGTAAGAGGAGGTTTGTTTTTAGAAAAATCAACACTTTAGCGTGGAGAGAGTATGGAGAAACCACAGTGATAGATCATGTACTCCCCCTACCTCTAGTAGGTGTTGTCTAGAATCGAGCCTTGTCTCCTCCAGTGAGGCTCTAATTATCTGAAGGGGCTGTAATCTATTCCTGACAAGACCTGATAATTTTCGTTGTGGAATTTTCTTTCTCTGGATGGTAAATATGTTCTTACCGAATTAAAGTCAGAATACTGATATCAAGGATATCTAATAAAAATACATGACATTGTTTCCCTATTTCCTTAGGCTCCTGTTTAGTATAGTTCCATTATCCTCCACCTATGTCCCCTCCATCCCCTTCTCAATCCCTGGAGTGGACCAGGAAGGGAGAGTTGGATTAGTAGCCGGGAATCCCCTTACAGCATTGTTATCAGGAAGAGAGAGGGAGATACAAAACTTCCCACTACCTTGAGCTCGAATCAGGTGGCGATTCACTTACAAGAATGTACAACACTAATACGATTCTGATTCCCACGTCTAGTGAAAAAACCTATTTTCATTTGAAATTTACTCCGGTATATTTCTTGAAGTCACAAAATGGAAGTCTACAAAATTGATAAAAATATTCATTTTTCGTTATATATATGATCACTTTCAATATGATCGAGGAGAAGGTCCGAATTTCGACCAGGGTCTAAAGTCCGAATAGCAGGGTTTGACTTACTGCGAGGTGTTACAGCCATGCAGTAAAAATAGTAAACAGTGCTCCATTACTTTGTTGTTGTTTTGTGTAAACCGCAGTTCCGCTCGCTCAAACGTCACAATGCACTAATCAAAACTTCATTTTTGGCGGTTTCAAAACTTTTTCAGGTATGTGTTCTTGATTATTATTTTTTACTCGTAGTGTTTTAGTATTAGCTGTAAGGCCGTTAAATCATCGTGCTAGGTACGTTCTAGACTTTTAAATTCTCTTTTAGTTTAATAGATTGCCTCTCGTTTAGGTCGTACGTAACCTCAAAGTTTTAACCATGCAGTGGTCTAAATTCCGACTACCGTTAGTGGTCTAAAGTTCTACTAGTAGTAGAATACTAGTCGAACTTTAGACCAAAGCCCCCAAGGAGGCTAATACTCGTCGTTTTTGTTTCAGAATGCTTAGAAAGAAGCCCAAATACGTTCCTAAAAATAAAAGACGTCAATGGGGTGAATAGCACATGGCAAAAGTAATCCGTGCTGTTAGGGAAAAAAAGATGGGCACCCTTAAAGCATCTAAAACTTTCAACGTACTTCGTGGTACATTGCACGGTCTTAGCAAAAAGGTTGGAATATCACCTTCTAAATTAGTGAAAGATAGGAAGGAAGCCAATACTAGGAGATGAACTCGAAAAACAATTAGTTGATTATTTATTTCTTATGGAAGCAAAGTTTTATGGGTTTAACCTTGGCATTCCAGCTTGCGACTAAAAAAGGCGTTAATCACCCTTCAAAGCAATGTCAAGCAGGCCGCGTTTGGGTTGATCTCTTCCTAGAGCGTCACAAAGATACGCTGTTTCTGCATAATACCATGTGGGACTTCTTTTTCTCGCGCCTTAGGCTTCAATAAAGAAAATGTTGGTGCTTTTTTTTAATGATTAGAAGGGGCCTACCTTTAACACAAGGATCCAGCTGATCGACTATACAATGTGGATGAAACCGGCCTGACCATTGTACAGAGTAAAATTCTACAAGTAATTGGAAGGAAAGGTAAACGTCAAATTGCTGCCCTCATATCTGCAGAGCGAGGAGCGACGATCACAGTGATAGCATGCATGAGTGCCTCTGGGCATTATGTTCCACCTCGCATTATATTTCCCAAAAAGAACATGACTGACCAACTAATGAGAGGGGCTCCCCCAGACTCGGTTGGAGTTGCACACCCATCAGGTTGGGTTCAAACCAACATTTTTACCGAATGGTTCCAGCATTTCGTGGAAAAAGTGAACCCATCAGAGGACTCTCCAGTTCTCCTAATCTTAGATGGACACTACAGCCAGGATCATAATGTTGATGTGATTGAATTGGTACGAAGCAATCATGTGACAGGTGTATCATTGCTGCCACACTGCTCGTGCAAGCTTCAGCCTCTGGACAAAACCTTCATGGGACCCCTTAAGACACACTACAGTGAAGAAATAAGACAGAGGCAGACAGTCCGTTGTTTCCATATGACATGATGGAGCTCTTTGTAAAAGCATATTTAAAAGTGCAAACAGGAGAGATCACCATGAACGTTTTCAGCAAAACAGGCATTTTCCCAATGAATAAAAACCTTTTCGCCGACGCTAATTTTCTAGCTTCACCACAGGAATCACATGATGGAGCTCTTTGTAAAAGCATATTTAAAAGTCCAAACAGGAGAGATCGCCATGAACAGTTTCAGCAAAACAGGCATTTTCCCAATGAATAAAAACCTTTTCGCCGACGCTAATTTTCTAGCTTCAGCACAGGAATTGGCGAAATCCTGCAGACCTCCAATCAATAATGTTCGGGCCCCCCTCATAACTCTGCAATATTCACTTCTTTTTCTGTTGTTAATTCTTATGAAAAAATAAAATTGTATATTTGGGATTTGGCTGCAATTTGCTATCAACAACTTTGAATCATCAATATCCGACTAACCAGAGATAAAAATGATAAAATGTAGATTTACTCCCATTCTCTCTTTAACAGCTTCCATTTAGTTTTGTTCTGTTTAGTGAACTTGTGCAGAATAGAATCTTACTTTTTTTCAAAAAATATATTTGTGAAAATTGGCTCTTGATTTTTATAAATAGTTCAGAATTATGTTCATATGCTCTAAAATTACCTCCCACAAGGTTAAATTCGTGAAATTTTCTCTTGAGATGGGGCAGATGAGAATCCGATCAACCCCCCGTTTGGAAAACCCATATGGGTGGGTTCCATTCACACATACACTACTCAACTTGGAGTGACAAATTATTTTTTCTGGCATAGTTTATAGGAACAATGTTTGTCCGACTGAAATGTATACAACAGTGTGTGTGTGTGTGTGTGTGTGTGTGTGTGTGTGTGTGTGTGTGTGTGTG
>CABFOV010000730.1:104465-131154 GCA_902141375.1 Timema poppense
AATTAAACATTTATTTTTTTAACATAAGAAATTAAATATTGAATTAATAATAAATTGCTTGTAATTAAAATATAAATTATTTCAATTAAAAATTTTGGCGCCCCTCAAAATTTGCCGCCCTAGGCCCGGGCCTCACGGGCCTAAGCCTAAATCCGCTACTGTGCCCACCTGCAGGGCCGTGGAGAAAATCACAGGCCCCAGGGACAAATTCAAATAATACTTTAAAACACTTTTAAAAATATGAGTTACACAGATGTGATAAAAACATATAGACTCACAATACAAAGGACAAAGGATATCAATAATCATTATTATTATAAAACAGGTCACTTTGACTTTTCACTTGAAAATAAAAACATGTTTAAAAATGAAAAATCCAACTAGATGAGACCTGACCGATTTCATAAGTAAAATGTACTATTTTTTGAATTGATAAACTTAAGGTTAAAAAAAAACCCGTGTAAAAGTATATTTTTAGTTTAACCAAAAAGCATGACATAATAAAGTTTAATTACATTCAAAAGCATAATATTTAAAGCATAAAAAGCATCATATTTAAAGTAATTGTTGCCAAATGTTATTAAAAATCTATAATTTCACATACATAAATTAAAAAATTGCTTTTCTGGCCTTTTTGTTAGCAAACGTGTCGTCGTGTAACAAGTTTAAGCATTAAGGATTGGACTATATTTTTTTAGATACAGTAAGTATTATAAATATATATTATATAATATTTGTGATATCTGCAACTCTGGAGGGTGGCTTTGTTGTTTGGTTGTGTTTCCATTGAGTCATTGAGCATTATAAAGATATTTATTCTACTGCTGCAACTCACTTTGTGTCCACAGTACGTAGGGTTTGGTTTTAAATCTCTCCCCTCATCCTCCATTATCTATCAATTTAAAAATATTTTGATGTTAATGTATCTGTGAATTATTTTAAAAGCCTTGATTGACAAACAATTGCTACAAGTTATTATATTCTAGTTCGAGGGATTAAAAAAATCCAGCTACCAATCGAAATAATACATTTAACAAAAATGAAACATCTGATGTATAAATTTAAATATTTTGAGTAAAGGGGTGTTTTATTTTGTCTGGTAAACTTTTCAAAAGGTTTCTGTTAGTAAGTGAACAAGACAAGCTAAAGCTCTCTATTGTAAAAGGTTTATAGGTTGAACTTTCTTCAAATATCAAATTGAAAGCTTCACCTTTCATTCATACACTATTCAGGGTTGTATGAATAAGGAAATCATAATAGAAATATTTTGTTGTAGGTAATGGTTTTCCCTCTTTATGAAGTGGTGAGGTCCAAGTTTAATTCAAACCAGCTGCACAGAAGGTTTTTACCAGCATTTTGAAGAACTGCGCCCTTTTAATTGCCGTAGATAAATTACCTCTATATTTATTTTATAGCAATTATCTAATGCTGACAGAAATGTATCACAGGCTCAGGCTGGAAAAAAAGAAAGGTTTACTTAAACTATGTTAATTTTTTTTTATATATCATCTAGGTAATATTAATTGCAATTTAAATCCTACTTACAGTAGCCCCATGGCTTCTTTGGTGCTGATTGACGGCTTTGAAAAGTTACTAGACCAAATTATGTATCCCTACGCCGAACCATATGATCTGCAAAAACATGTCTTTAGCGGCTGTCACTTCTGACAGTAAAAATTTAGGTATATACCAAAATGTTGACTGTCAGGAGTCAGCTGTTAGCTGTCAGTCAGCACCAAAGAAGCCGTGGGCTTTTTTTGTAGTTATCCTAAATGGCTGTATTTTTATGATAATATGAATATAATATAAGGTCACATATTGTAGATAGTATGTAGACTATTATATATATATATATATATATATATATATATATTTTGCTTACAAACTGTTCTACCAATATAGCTTAAATTTTGGTGATATGTTATTATATAATTCTAGAAGTTCTTATGACTTTTTTTCCCCCCCAGCTTGGAGAGCGTGGCTCCGGCCTGCGAGCTCGTGGGGATGTCCAGGATTTCTACCAGTTACGGCAACAATGTCTGGATCAACGCACCTTATTCGAGGATCCAGACTTTCCTGCAGAGGACACGTCCATATTCTTCAGCCAAACACCGCCACGCCCATTCAAATGGCTGAGACCAATGGTGGGTACTGGACTTTATATTTATTCTCATAAACATTTGCTAAATTTAGCACCTTAAATTAGTGAAATAGACTTTTACTGTTATTATGAAAAACTAGTTACTCTGCACTGCCAATGGTACAATTATTTTTTAGATTGTACCTATATTTATTATTTTCAATAATAGTAGTGGTGGTGGTGGTGGTGGTGGCTGTAGTCTGAGAGAGTATGGTGTGGATGCGGTTAGTAAATGCAAACATGACGGTGTATGATAGAAGTAAATTATTATTATTATTATTATTATTAGCACCGCGTCTTACTACCCGTTCAGCCTATACATAATGGAAGTAAAGCATTCGTGAGGGTGGATGGAGCTTTGAGCGATTGGTTTGACATTGAATCCAAGGTTGTGTAATGTCTCCATGGTTGTTTAATTCTTGTGAGGATGTGGTTGATGTACAAATGGAAAATGTAAGTTTTGAGATTGCTATTATATGCAGATGATGCTGGAGGCAGAATGGGTCTTACAAAACTAAGGTGATAGATTTTTGATAAGGACAGATCCGGAAATGCTTGTCAATTTAGTATAAATGGAAAACTCTTAGAACAAGAGAATGATTTTGTGTATCTCGGCCGATTGTTTTGTAAAAATGAAAGAATTGATGGTGAAATTGAAAGACAGGTAAATACATCTTGGAGAGTAGTTGGATGTATGTGAATAAGATATATATTAAGAGTTAAAAAAATAAAAGCATGTATGACTCGGTGTAAGGATGTTGTTGAAGCGAGGGGGGTATGAAAGTTAGGGAAGTGTGGATAAAGATAGTTAGGATGGCTTGGATACAAAGCTACATTTTTTTTTGCTACATTCACAGTTTCTTGCCTATCCTGTAAGAAAACATGAATACATGCTCGCGCGCGCGTGTGTGTAGACGCCAAAACATGCATGTGCATGTGGCTTTTGCTTTATATTATATTAGTATTGCAAAGGGACTAGAAAAAACTTTAAGATTCTCTTATTCAATATGGACTCTTCATTTTCTATCAAATCCTGTGTTTGTACTATCCTTTTATAGTTCTATACTCAAAGCTAGCATTCTTAACTTGATACAGATTAATTACACTATGACCCAGCTTACAAGCTGCACCATAGTAGAATCAAGCAGGCTAAACTTGCTACTGTTCAGGTTAAATGAAAGTTTTCAAATTATTTAAAAAAATGTAGTTCTATGTCTATTTCTGGTAGCATACTCTGGATTATTTAAACAAAAAAGGATGTTATTTATAAACAAATCACTTTATATGGTAGCTTGTACATGATTTCATTATAATATGCTAACTACTCAAATGTGAACATTACTTATGAAAATTCACCTCTATTTCAGGAGATTTCAGAGGACCCTCAACTTTTTGTGGATGGTGCTTCCAGGTTTGACATCCAGCAAGGAGAATTGGGTGAGTGCTATTTTTTTTAAAAAAACCACCTAATCCAACGTAATTTTTTTTAGAGAGTTGAGTCCCAAAGACAATGTATGTAGTGCATAAATAGTCTTATTTCTTAGACAAATAGACTAACTCTAATAATTTAGGCCTACATACATACCTAATAATGCTATTCCCTTACGAGATAGGCAAGAAACTGTGAATATAGCTCAAAAAACAACTCCGTACTTGATCCATCCTCATTAACTTTCTTCACACTTTCCTATCCCTTCGTTTCAACAACTCATCATATATGCTCTTTTATTTTTTAAACTCTTAAAAAGTTTTTCTTTTTCATACGCTTGTCTACAACATTTAGCCAAGATTTAGATGACCTACCTATTCCTTTTGATCCACACACACCACTTTCATATACTTGCTTTGTCACTCAATCCACACTCATGCTCTCAACATGACTAAACCAACATAAGACTCTTCTTTCTCATTGACCTATTGGCATCCCTTTCAAACTACTCCAAAGTAATATAAAGTATCCTGTTAGCGAGACAGATATAAACTAATAATAAGTAATAACTGCGAGCAGCTAGTAATGCTGAGCTAGGTCACATTGAGGGAATTGGTTGACAATTATGTTTGTAATGTTATTACAAACACTTGATTAGAGTGGGTTTAAAATCTCTCAGATATTATCTGTCAATACTTCATTTAGTCATTTATTCGAGACTTGAAGACTAATCTATCGCACACACTTGACAATAAAAGAACATTGCCCATGATCAGTAGCTTATCACACTTGACTATGTCAGCGTTACCAAAATATTAATTTCTTTTAAGAATAAAAATAACAAACTTTATCTCCATAATCTTTGGCAGGTGACTGCTGGCTGTTGGCGGCTGTTGCCAATCTCACCCTCAACCATGGCCTCTTCACCCAGATTGTGCCCGACGATCAGGGTTTTGGAGACAAGTATGCAGGTATCTTCCATTTCAGGTGAGTGTTTAGAAGGGCCTAGAGTATGGGGGTTGAGGGAGGAGGGATTTAGACCCACTCCTGTGAATGTTTTGAATATTAGACACTTCCACAGAATATTTGATACTAGGGGTGGTTAAAACCTGCATACACCACTTTTTGTGTGATCAAGTTAGGTTTTATCTTTCACAATAGTGTCTCAACTTAAAGGCATTTAAGGTGGGCTATTCTACAGTATTCTCTAGTATTAGAACTTCTTTGATATCATTTTTAGTAGCATTGACATTTTGAAGATCAATGAAAGTATTATGGTTACATTATCTTTAGTATAAAATGTTCCCTGTCCATTTGTATGCCCTTTGAGTAATAATTATGTCCAGAATCTTCATTTTATACATACCATTAAGTCGGTTGAATAGTTGAGGAGCTATTTAATATCGGGGGAGCCCAAATTTTGGTATGGTATTAATAAAATTTAAAATACTTGTCATCAGGAAATTGTTTGGTTGAGCCTTTATGATTTTCTTGGGTTCAACAAACACACAAATCAATTATTACTGCTAACAAATCTCTCTCGAGTGGCTCTAAACACACGTATTTATTGTTCCTTCGTTTATTTAGGATACAAAATCTCCTTTTAAATCTGATTACCTATACTGGATATACATTATCTGTGTTTTGTGTGTGCCTCTACCTGACTACAATACTGTATTAGGTAACTAAACGTTCCGAATTGCAAACAAGTTTTAACTGTAGTTGCTGCATTTAACTCTAATAACCATGGCAAATATTGGATGTTTACACATTACTAAAAATGTATTATACTGAATTAATTACAAAAAGAGAATCATGCTAACTCTATAAAATTTTCAAAGAAACCTTACAAAATCTTAATCAAAATAAATAAGTGGGTTATTTTAAGTAAACTTTAATCAAAAAATCTTGTTTTTATTTAAAGTACTTTTAAAAATATAACTGCAAGAAAGGGCATATGAAGCTAGTTTTTCTAAGGAGGGTGAGGATTACGAGAAAGCTGATGCACTATGTAAATAGCATTTTTATATAATAATAATAGTAATAATAATAAAAATAAAATTATATATGCATACATACGGTGGTGGTGGTGGTTATTCTCCAAACTATAGTTTTACAGTTATTAACCAAAATATGTTTCTCCTTTTCTTTAACTTATTCTTTTCATTCCAAGAAATGGCTGTTTCCAATATTATGAAGTAAAATCGATCACCTTTAATACAGATAAGACCTGAAGATGGTGTAAAATTCCCCGAAACATGTCGTCGTTATAGAAGAAGAAATATACATAAAATAAGGAGCAGGGAATAAAAACGAAGATTTAACCATATTATCAATATAATATTAATGTTTGCTATATTTTGTTTTAGATTTTGGCAGTACGGCCGTTGGGTGGATGTTGTTGTTGACGATAGACTCCCCACAGTGTATGGAAAACTTGTCTTTCTTCACTCATCTCAAGAAAATGAGTTTTGGAGCGCTTTATTTGAAAAGGCTTATGCTAAGTAAGTGATGAATAAGCTAACATTTGATTTCTAGGGTTTTGTGATAAATAATTGCTATTAATTCTTAAGGACATTCTTATAATACTGTAAGTTGTTTATGAAAGCTACAATTTACTAGCAGACTTGTTGTCGTGAGGTTTCAAAACTGGAACAGGCTTTCTTTTACTGTCAGAATTATGCGTAAAAGTATAATCAAATGGGTGAAATTTCACACTAAACAATGAGTTTCTTTTGTTTATTAATTCAATTTTCTTTAATTATATCTTCGGCCGAAGTGAAGGATTTGCAATACAAGCTTCTTATATTTATGTTGTTTTAAAACTATTCTTTTTGATAATATAAATAAAATATTGCTTCAGTAAATACATTTTGTTAATTTTTATCTATAGAATCTTAACATTTTTTAAATAAATAGTATTATTAGCAGTGCAAACTGGCCCCATAGTGTAGTGGTCAGTACACCTGGCTATAAGCCTAGGGGTCTTGGGCTCGGTTCCCAGCTGGTACCTTGGTTATTTTTACCGATAGGGGAATTACCCCAGTGGTCGACATAATTTGGTTAGCTAGAATTAAGTTAGATTTAAGCGTTTCCACTGGTTCCACACCCTCATACTCACTATCACCCTCACCTCATCTCATTGGGACATAGAAAGAATGTAAGATTAGTACATTTAGGCATCCCTTGAGCAACTGTACATTAGTACTGGTTCTTCCATTACTGGGCTATAAATGATTTGGCCCAGACTCGCTGAATTCAAACAATACTTTTTATTTTTATTTATAAAGTTTCTGAAATTCCATCATGTAGGCTCTATATATATATATATATGACATATTCAAAAACAATATCACAATATTTAGAAAATTAAACTAAACACATCCACTGAAGCTATTTTATTTTTACCAAACAATATTTTTGTTATAAAAAAATGTAAAAATACAATCCTCGACTTATGTTCATTTTCACTCCTTGTTAAAGAGAGTTTATTTTTTGGTATAGTGTAATAATCTTTATTTATTTGAATAGATATTGCTAGAAATACACTTGAACACTTGACCTTTGACACAGCACATCAAAGCCAAAGGCCCTGGCATGGATTCCTTTGTTGAGCTGATTTTCAAATAGATTTAAATGGATATCTGTGAATGGCATCAAATACTTTCTATATGATGATTAAATATATTTAAATATCCTCAATCAGTGTTTTACCAGTTTTATTAACACTCGACAAACAGTGACATATATTAATGTTTATTATAGTTTTCCCTAGACCACCCATATCTTGGCTGATATTTACTCGAGGGTTTGTTTCAACACATTGATAATGTTTCAGGCTCCATGGGTCTTATGAAGCCCTCAAAGGTGGCACCACTTGTGAGGCCATGGAAGACTTCACAGGGGGTGTCACAGAAATGTTTGAGCTTAACGAAGCACCTCCAAATCTCTTTATGATAATTATGAAAGCTTACGAGCGATCTTCATTAATGGCATGTTCAATTGAGGTGGGTACTTGGTTTTTTTACATCACTTAAATTCACTATGAGTTTGTTAACATATTTTAATGTTAACTTTAAATAACTGTCATGGAAAGTTTTGTTATTAATGAATAAAGTGATTAATAGCTCATTGAATTAATTTCAAATAGATTTGTTTTAAAATGTTGATAAAGCTAACATAAGGCTTGTGATGTTTTGTAGCAGGCTATTATATGATATTAACAATTTTACAGCCCTTATGCTATCAGAAAAATCGTGTGTGGGTTGCTAAAATATAATGTATTGTCTTCTATAGTAAGATTTTGGTATGAAGGAACATTTGAAAATACAAACTTTTTTATATTTAACATTTTTTTAAATCACTGTCATAAACTGTTAAAAAAATCATTTCCTATCTAAATCAGACCATATAGGGGGAAATATAATTTCCCTTTCAGAGTGGTTTCCTCACTGTAAATTATTCAGTAATAACAAAAATCAACATGTTACACATTAGACATTTATCATTAATTATATACATGAATCTATTTAATTACTTAATAGACGTTGATTGTAATTTTGTTGTAGTACTAAAATATCTATTTAGGCATTGCCGGATTTAAGGGGAAGGGGGTGACCACCCTGTGGCCCCCACAAACTCTTACAAGAAAGAAAACATAATTCTCTACTGTTTTGTGCCTACAATCATGTTTTTCCTGTATGAAATAATTAAGTAAAAACAAATTGATAGTTGTGTATTTCAAATAAAAAATAAATATCCTGTCAACACGTGAAAGATTTAATAATAAAGTCTCTGTTGATAACTCATTTATCAAACAGTTGCTTTATTTTAATCTTTCCTCAGACATGCTACATGTGGGCCCCCACACTGTATGCCACCCCAAGGTCCCCAGACTATAAGCCACCCTGAGGCCCCCACTCTCTACATTGTATACCACCCTTAGTCCCCCCACACTCTACATTGTATGCCACCCCAAGGTCCCCACACTCTACATTGTATGCCACCCTGAGGTCCCCACATACTTAAATCTGGCACTCTATTTAGGTTATTCAAGCTTTGATTTAAAGTGTAATTTATCTGTAAGAATGTTGTGAACAGCCAGACCCTAGTGTTTTGGAGGCCCAGACGCCAGAAGGCTTGGTGAAAGGTCACGCCTACAGTGTCACTAGAGTGAAGTACATCGACATTGAGACACCAAACACAACTGGCAAGATTCCCCTGATCAGACTGAGGAATCCTTGGGGAAACGAGGCGGAATGGAATGGACCTTGGAGTGATAAGTATGCAACTATGTGGGAATACTCGACAAAATAAATATTATGTTTGTTAGAAATGTTTAAGAAATTTCTCAGTTTACTTTGCTCATTGAAATAATGAATTTTTTTCGAAGTTACTATTTTTCGTACAAACATATTATTTAAGAAATTAAACCTTGTAATTTAATTAGTTTTATCATTTATAATTTGGTTTATATCTGGTATCCAATATATGTGTCCTATTTTTTATTTTTTTATTTAATATATATTGATAAATTGAACACTTTATTTTAGTTGGAAATATATAATTTTCAATTATTATTTTTCGTTAAACCACCTACATAAGCATGGTATATTTAACTCAAGTATATTAATCAAATCGAGGCCATTCAGAGGGAGGGGCAGACAGGGAAGTTTTCCCTAGGTTCCCACTTTGTGAGAGTCCCTAACTGTCCAGAAAATTTATTTTTTACAGCAGCAAATCATGTCCTACAGTAGTGTCCTGTAACCAAAATTCTTAGGCAAGCTTGTAAGGGATGCCCTTAAGCTTAAAAAGGGAGCTCCCGGAATTTTTTAAAATTCTTTATGCTTCAAGAAGCCATTTGGAGGTGTTTTTTTTTAAATTATAGTTGTGGCTTTGGGCATCCTTCTGTTCTGTGATTTACATAATTGTGTTATTACTTAATATAGACATATTCTTATAACTTTCGTTTATTAGCTTTCATTGATACACACATCAAAACAAGCACCTGCTACAATAAACTCTACAAAATTCTAAAGCCCAGTTCACACGACACAACTTCTTGTACAAGAAGCTGTGCAAGAAATTGTACAATATCTTGGTCACACGGTCATACAAATTTTAGTCGGTGACTGTTTGCATGGCATTTGTGATTGCATACAATATTTGAAATAAAACATAGCATTTTTGCCCTTTTTATGTAAAAATAATGATAGAATGTTTTGGAATATATTGGTATATAATTATTTGGCTGTTTTTCTTACAATCACTCTTTTTTTTAAAAAAAAAGTAAACTGTCTAGCAGACTAAGTTTTCGTGTTTACAACTCAAAGTTGTACAAGAAAAATGGCTGATATAGGACACATTCTCTTTCTTGAAATTGTATACAATAAGTTATGCAAAGCAGATCTTGTACAAGTTTTGGTATTCACATGACACAATCTTCAGGCTGCAACTTCTTGTACAACTTTATGTATAAGAAGTTGTGTTGTGTGTACCGGGCTAAAAGATGTGTAAGCACGGGGTCAGTACCTTGACAATATTAATTTCCCCTTTCATGCCATAACATCCCTCTCTGTTTTGAAAGGGTAAGAGAGGGGTAGTAACTTCGGTTCTAGTCGTCACCTTTTGGGCAAGAGAAGTCGTAGCTCTGCTGCTTGCATTTTTACCTGACATCCGCAGCTGTTTCTTCTTCTCTCCCCTCCGAAATCTCTAATGTCACAAATCAGAACTACACTAGCTAGTTATAAGAGCAATGAAAGTCCGACAAATACCGACTTTCAACCACCATTAGATGGACTAGTGCACGTTTTGAATGCATGTTACGGTCACTGCCGTGTATGGGATATTTTTTTTTCAAACCCACTGATGCTTGAATTACATTCAAATGATTACCAGGAGAATATTTTTGCAAACATTAAATAAAATAACTACATATCTTCAATCAAAGGCAAGCGGTGCTTGCCTTGCTTGTCCTGATGCGACACCACTGATGTCCTAACTATTGTAATGATACTGCTTTGGAACCCTCTCATATATAAAAAAAAGTCATGGATGAAGTGCATTTTTCTTTAAAGTATTGTATGTAAAATATCTTTCAATACTTCATCCATGGAGAATCACGCACTTTTCAGAACTAATGTCAAAAAGTCTTGCAGCATTAAACTTATTTTTTATTTCAAAGAACGGTAGTGTTTACCAAAGAAGCAAGTGACTCTAGCTCCCTCTACCCAATAAGAAGCTAGCCTTCACAACCCTGTCACCAACTGTAAAGCCAGATTAAAATTGACAGATATTAAGGAAATTATAAAAAAGTTTAAAAGGGTAAACTGTGATTATGCAAAATGGCAGCCAATTCTTATATAGCAGCAAGGAGAGCAAGAAAACAAATTAGGGTGTTGTAATTAGGCTACTGCAATAGATTTTCAATTACAATTTATTTGGTTTAAGTGCTGCCTAAGGTAAACTAGGCAACATTATAAACGTTTTAGTAAATAGATAAAAGATATATTTTTTTACTAATGAAAAAGTAATACCCAATTAGAAATGAAAAATCATTTTAAATATCTTATGTCAATGTGATAAAGGATTTCAAGCTGATTTTAAGTCTACTTTATGATTCCAAGATTGTCTTCTATAGCCCAGTGGCGCAGGAACGTTTTTATTTGGGGGGGGTAAATATAATCATGGGCTTTTATAGGGAATAACATTTTTTAGATTTAAAAAAGACCAATAAAATGTAATATTTAACCGTTTAAATGTGTTTTTTCCTCATTAAGTATGGGCATGCCAAACATTAGAATGAATACACACAAAACTAATTAAGAAAAAATATATCTGATGCTGCTCAACTCAAAATGAGTAAAAACAACAAAATTAAAGTACGTTTCCAAACACCTTTGCCCTATATTCGCTACTAGCTATAAAACCACTAACTAGTTTCGCAATGTCAAGTTTGTCGAGTCTCTCAGGGTATGCATTAAGCAGACACCGGTGATTTAGTCTACGTTGCCTCATCGTAGAGCGAAGATAGTTTTTTATGCGTCCAAGCATTGAAAAACTTCTTTCTGCATTAGCTGATGTAGCTGGTATCACTATCAGAGTTTTCAAAATCTCTTCAGTGTGAGGAAATAAACTTCGTGTTTCCTCGTGCAGGCCTTGAAATTCGGTGAACGTGCTGGAGATGCTAGAAAAATGAATGATTTTGCTACACATCGTCAGCTCAGTTTTCAGCTCTTTTGGGCAAATACTTCTTTTGTTCAAAACTTTCATCATGGGTTCAGTAAATTTATTTGACTTCGAGAGTAAGATTTCCTCCAATATGCAGTACTCTTGAAAATCTGGTTGGTTGAACCTGTATTCAATTTCTTCAGATATCTTTCGATTGCATTTGTACTCAGGGGCGCACCCAGAATTTTAAGCTGGGAGGGGGGGATTTTTACATAATAATTTTCATAATTGCAGCATTATATATTTCAATTACTCTAATATTTGGAAATTTTATTTGAAGTAGGGGGGTAAGAAAGATAGAGATTCAGCGATGCCCCCTAAAAAGTGGGGTTCCAGGGGTTTCTCCCCCGGGAAATTTTTTTATTTCAAAGTATGTAAATGATAATATTTGAGCTAATTTGTACCAAAAGCGGATCCTCGGCCTACCCTCTGTCACTGTGTACGCCACTGGTTAACAGGTCTGTGTTTACACATTCTTCTTCACACCCGGGATTTGCAGTTGGTGGGGGTGGGGGCATATATTAATATCTCAACTGCTGATACAATAGTATTTACATAATTGCTCTAACATAATAATTTCAAGTACTGTACCCACTTCAAAACTCTATGTACAAAGAGTAAATACTTTAACCATTTCTAGAAAATATTACATTATCACAGGTCCAGTTTTCATTTAAGTGAAAATTAACAGTAAAATTAAAATCCACATAAAAAAGTAATCCTTTGAAAAGCCCTAATTACTGTACAAATTTAATTTATAATAAATATAATTAAAAAATATAATTGATTAATTGACGGAACATAATGCTAATAATATTTTTGTAATATCCTTAACTTCTGGGGGAGGGCTTCAGACCCCAAAGCTACCCCCGTGGGTGCGCCCCCTGATTGTACTTGAGTAAGTGTATAATAATTAATCATTTTATGAGTACCAAATTTTGAGGAATGTCCCGCTGCTTCTACATTGTTGGCTTCAAACTGTGATAGTGATATTTTATCTCCGGAACTGGTTGCAAAAGTTTCATTGGTTCCATCTTGATGTTGCAGTAAATTGCAATCGTCAGCACCTGCGATTAATATATATATATATATATATAGATAAAATCCTTATTGAAGTTTAAGCGATCTATAAAAGATATAAAAAATATTTTTATTTGAAACTCAAAATCAGAATTTTATTATTAGACTTTCTCTAGGCTCTGTATATATAAAAGAATAATTTTAGTGACCAATTGAAATGGAATTATCTTTCTAAGAGATGATAATAATTTATTGATCAGTTTTAATTCATTGTTATAGTTTACCAGGACATTGTTCTTTTGATTGTCTCTGCTTGTTGTTATCTTCCCATCATGAGATCTCTTCATTGTCCACTTCAATTGGTAAGACGTAAGGTAACAGTAAAAAAACAAACGTATCTTTGTTGCCTGATGACACAATCAAGTCACCACTCCCCACGTGAATGAGTGAATACCAGACGGTATTTACAGCCCCTACCTCTCTTCTGGCTCAACCCCTCCCCCTCCATGACTTTGGCACTAGTCACAAGTGGACTTGTAAAGTAACATACTGTCGCGCCTAGCAGAGGGGAGCGGGGGAGACTGGTGATTGCTGTCTCAAGCACTAAGCAGTATCTACGATAGGTCAGGACTCGCAATAAAACCACTCGAAACAGGATTATATTTTAATTTTATTATGTTACCTTAGAGTGAACTGTGTATCTTGCCTCAACAAGATCTTTCTAGTATCTAAAAGTTTTATTATATTTGTTTGAGAGCGGAGGGGTAAAAATTATACTTTTTACCCCCCTCCATTTCTTGGGGGGGTAAAATTTACCCCCGTACCCCTTAGTTCCTGCGCCACTGCTATAGCCTACATTTCAACTATTTTAAATACCATAACGGTAGGGTAATATAGTATATTTTCTGTTGCTCACGCCAAGTTGATTTTATGAAAGAAGAAGAAAGAGAAAGTGAAAGCTAGAGGGTAGGTTGACCCTGAATCTGAGCAGCTGTGCCACTAGTCAAGGTAAACAAAAGTGAAAGGGCAGTTCGACCTTGGGTGAAGAGCCAGGGCTCTTTAACAAGAAAACAACTAAACATTATAAAAAACAGATGTTAATATAAGTGGATTAAATATGTAATATACCTTGTTCAGATGTTAATATAAGTGGATTGAATATGTAATAATGTAATATGCCTTGCTCAATGGCAAGTCATTAGTAGTTAGTTGTTCTATCAAAATAAATGAGGTCACAGTAATAAAAAACATCAAATCAATAAAAAATCAAATAAAAAATTTGTGAGAAAACGTGACCCCATTTCCCAAATTAATTCAAGGTAGTAATTAAGAATATGTATTTTTTAAATATATATATTAAGGAAAATTTAATGAGATCAATTTATGTTTAAATTTATGTCGTACAGAAAGTTTACCGTAGAAAATTCGGTGAACAATGATTAATTGAATAACTAACACAACCCATATAAAGATTTGAGTTTTAATAGAAATAATTGGTTTATCAATCATTAGATTAAACATTTTATAGAAAAAAAAGTTATATTTTAATTTAGCATTTTAAAATTTAATTTGAAATTAAGGTACTTTGAGATACTTCAGCTATTAACTTATATTTATTTTCAAGATTTTTTTCAGTCTACATTAAATTATATTTGAACCTAACCTAATTTTACCTAAGCTCAAATACAAGGTTAATTACTCAACCAAAGCAATTTACAGTTTTGTGAAATGTTTCTGTTATCACCATCTTATAAAGACAGTGCAACAAACATTGCGACAATTGTTCAGTGTAATAAGGCAAATAAGGAAAATAAAAAGGAAACACTAATTAAATAATAAAACAGAAAATTATTTCTCTCTGTTTATTCATCAAAAAAGACCTAACATTAAAAATAAAAAGCAACCAATTGTGAAAACATGTAAACATTATATTATAACTATTGCATTATTATACAAGTAATTTTAAATCAATGTTTATACACCTATACAATTTATATAGCTTACACTTTACAAATTTATTCATGTTTAATTTTAAGAATATCAAATTTCAAATATGACGTAGCACTTTCACAGTATAGAATTTGCTTATATCAAAATTCATAAAATTCTCTAAGATACAAGCAAATGGGGGTATTGTAATGATACTGATTTGGACCCCTTATGTATATAAAAAAGTCATGGATGAATTGCATTTTTCTTTAAAGTACTGTATATGATATTATATCCTGTCAATACTTCATCAATGGAGAATCACGCGCTTTTCAGAAATAATGTCAAAATATTGCACCATTAAACTTATTTTTTCTTTCAAAGATCAACTTCGTAGTGTTTACCAAAGAAGCAAGTGACGCTAGCTTCCTCTACCCAATAGTAAGCGAGCCTTTACAACCCTGTCGCCAGGACTCTTTCTATTAGTTGGTTTTGACACTAGTGACAAGAGGTCCAAGAGGCAAGGTTTAGGTCATATAGAAGCCGCTTGTGCATATGAATATTCATATATAGCAGTAACATAAATCCACACAGCACACGGTACTCAAAACATGGAACGTGTAATGTTACAAAAATAATCTGTAGGTCAACTAAAACTGTGTCATCTAATATTATATCTCCAGTGCCGAAGGTGAAATAATCTTAATAAATCGTGTTCGACATTGAAAGTCTTATTTATTTTATTAAAATAAATTCAGAAGTAATCAGATTGTACAGCTGTGTGAGTGCACAGTAAGGCACACTTGCATAGACATCATAGAAAAGAACTGAGATCGAGATAATTGGCGCTCGATCACGGGGCTACAAATACCAATTATCTAATAAAACAACAAATATCTTTAATTAGTGCTGGATCACGGGGAAATTATCAGATAATTAAACCAAAATATCCATATTTTCATAATTAGCACCCATCGCAAATGCATATAATTCCATAACGTTTTAATTGGCGCCCAACGTGGACCAATTAATTTACTAACATTTTTATTGGCACTCAATTATGAAGCTATAAATATCCATTATCTCACAATCTAATTCAATAACGCTTTAATCGGCGCCCATCGCAGGACGAAAACACTATAATTGGAGCCCAATTGTGGGGCATAATAATTCTGTATCGTAATAATTGGCGCTTAATCACGAGGCTATAAATACCAATTATCTCATAAAATAAACATATCACTATAATTGGCACCCAACGAGTATGCATATCACTCTACTATAACACTTGTGAATAAAAGGCACTGTGTTTGTTTTACATACCCTCTAAACCATAAACATCTGCAAAGCACGTTTTTCTAATTTGAATTTAATCTATAATCAATTCAAATATTATTTGCAAATTTCAAATAATTTCTGGTATTGAATCAAATCTTAGTTAAATATGTTAAAAATATGATGTTAATTAAATAGTTATTTGTTATAAAAAACTGAGATTATTTTTGGAGTCCATATTTATCATAAGTTATATAAATTATAAATGTAAGTTTTTCGACATGTTCAAGCAACAATATTTCACCTTGTCAAAGTTAAGTAGTAAAGAGCACCCCCATCTGTTGAGGTGATTATAAACTATTTCAATTATAGCTTCAATCCTCAAAGTTTTAACACATTATTACTTGTTATAGGCCCTACGAAGGTTTTACAAAGTCTGTTTTAATAATTAGTAAGCATTTAATCTACCCCACAAGCAAAGGAGCCAAAAATATATGAACATGTTTTAGCCAGATTATGGCATTTGGAATGACCTAAAACCCCATAATTTGTTATTTAATTTGGTTTGATTTGAGTTATTGAATTTAATAATATAAAACTCAAATTGATTTTGATACTATCAAAGCCTTGCAGACCCCTAATAAACAAGGTTCTTTTAAACATGTTTAGGAATGACAAGTTAAGGTTAGTGTAACTTTTTAATATAAGAAAACTTTGATATTTTGTTTATGTAAACTCTCTTTACCTTGACATGTAAGTCTTACTTTGACTACACCATGTCCCTATTATATATGCTATACCATAGAGAAACCAGGTAAAGAAAACTAGGCTCTATAATATATATAATATATAATATAAATAAATATAATTAATTAAGGTAAAAACCCTGCCCTATGCTTCTGTAACAAACAACTAGAGTACTACTATTCACAAGGCCTGAATTCCTTACGTTTTGTAAATTCAGGCACATTAATAATTAAAACTGAATAGTCTCAAGTGTCACTCTCGCAATAGACTAGGTTGTCAATAACAGGGATATAAGAGTTTTAATACCGGATGCGTGTACTGGAGGGTGTTTTTCCAAAATAGTTTTCCACTCTCAATCCATACAAATACGAGTAGAGTTCTGGTAAATTCAACCTTCTTATTCCCTAACTCATTAGCATAATTAGTGCATATGCGTATAACCTGAACAGGTAGTAAAACATGTTGTTAATAAATAAATAAAAAGATTTGAATAATGCTAATCAAACTTTGAATGCGCTAACAGTAGAGTCTTTGTTAAGAGTTGAACAAAAATGGGCCAATCTCAAACTAACTATTGACCACTCCAATTATATGGAAAAAATGTATTAAAATATTTGTATGTTTTCGTGCGTAAAAAAAATTAATTTATGTTTTTAAAATACATCATTCATAAACAATTTATAAAATAAAAATAAATGAATGGTGGAATGAACAGGTGAAAGAAGCTGAGAGAAAAGAAAGAAGCCTACAAACATTTGAATGCTCTGAAGAGTGAAACATGTATAAAAAGTATGAAAGGAGAATAAGTAGTAAATGAGATTAAAAGAAGAAGAAAGAATGCAGAACTAAACTACCTACTTTCTTTATAAATAGGTATTATAAAGTTGCATAGTAAATATACTGTTTCTAGTTTTCCAAATTTATCAAATATTCAAGCAAATTCTGCTCTCAAGATGATTAATGATTTTGCCAGTTTTTTTCTGGCTCGGCAGTATTGGCCATTCATGAACTCACCATCAGTGAAAGGTTTATTCTTCTTGGACATCACATGCTAAAATACAAAGCTACAGTAGTAGTAGAAAACTACTCCAATAAAAGCCTAAAAACGCTTAGGAAAAGGAGCAAGTTCAATGCGCTACATCTCTTAAGAAAAGCAAAATTTTGTAAAACAGCTCTGGTCTGCTGTCGATGTCTGAGTTGAAGCCTGTACTAACATCTCTCTTGATTTGTTTATTAGACACACCACCACTAAGACAGGAACACATAACATTACCAGTTATGACCGATTAAGGTTATTTCGGTCACTCTCAAAAATAATGTGAAAAAATTTGATAATTTTCAGGATTAGAAGACCCGAAAAACAATATTTAGCTACAATGTTTTTTTTTATCACGGGATCGACTAAAAATGGCCGTGCATTTGACTGGTTGTCGACCTTTGGTTTAAGGTATCACTTTCACAATAGACTAGACAGCCAATAATGAGAATGGTCAAATTCCAGTTGGGTTTACTGACGGTGGTTTTCCAATCTCCCTCCATTAAAATTTGGATACACTTCCTTTAAATTTAACCTTCCACATCCCTCACACATTAGACTAATTAGGATATATGCGTACAACCTGTACAGGTAGTAAGATGTGGTGGTTAAAACCAAATATTATTTTTTTGAGAGCTATAGTGAGGTTTTTATTTTATATTGGCTTTGTTTTTATTTTTATAGATCACCAGAGTGGAGGTTTATTCCAGCGAGTGAGAAAGAGGAGATTGGTTTGACGTTTGATGATGACGGAGAGTTCTGGATGTCATACAGAGACTTTATAAAGTACTTTTCCCGCCTTGAGATCTGCAACTTGAACCCAGACTCTCTTACAGAGGACCAAGTAGAAGCGGGGAAACGGAAATGGGAGATGAGCATGTTTGAGGGGGAATGGGTGCGAGGAGTCACAGCGGGCGGGTGTAGGAATTTTCTCGGTAAGTGATGTAGAATTTTACCCATTGTGTTTAAAAAAAAAATTGTAATAAAATATTTTTATACTTTATACATGTATTTTTTAAAAGTCTTAATACATACGTATCCATACCTTGTATCTCCAAATAATACATATTTCTATAAATATAAAATTGTTACCATAATATATTAATTAGATGCTCACATACCTGCTTTGGTGGTTGAATGATCTCTAAGGATCACTCTCGCAATAGAGTGGGCTGCCAATGACAGGACGATTGGAGACAATAAATTTAATTTCTTCCTCTAAGATTAGCCTTGACAGTAGACATAATATAATCTTTTATTTGAATACACATTTTAGGCTTTCCAAAAACTAAATTAAATAATTGGTACTAAAACTTGCAAAATGTGTGTTTATTATCAAAAACAAAGGAATACATATTCATTAATTAAAGAGTAAAAAAAAAGAATATTCAAAAGCATATTATATTTTAAAAAGAATATCCAAGTACTACAAATCATACAATTAGTAAAAAAAAAACTTTCATTGACATAGGTTTGAAGAACACTTACAAAATATTTAACCAAATATAAATCTAACCTCTAATTATGAGCCTTCTTGTGAATGTCAAACCCAAGCTAAGCACTCTACACAAGTGTGAGTAGTTTGAATCCCTTACTATACCTATTTTAAAATAAACAACTTCTGTTTAAAAGGTTTGATGGTTTTGTATTTATATTATATTATGTAAATTCACTTATGTGCACTCTTGTAACAAAGCTATAACCACAAACATTATCAAATAGATTTCACCTTTTGATAAACGTTTACTTTTCACTAGTATTATGTTTTTTACTTACCACCTTTATACCTACTAGTTAGTTGCAATGTCAACATCATTATCATCATCAACCGTTTCCAGCCTGTGGTCAGGTCAGTCTAGTAAAATACCTCGATCTTCCGCTATCCTTCCAACATTCTTATTCCTTTAATGGCTTCCATTACTCTCCTCTCACCTGCACACTTTCTGTTATCTGCTACTCCCATCTTTTTCCTTATTTCCCTTGCAGTCTTTTTCCTACACACTTCATTTCCATTGTTTTCTTTGGTATTCTTTCCTTTTCCATCCTCATTACTTGACCATACTATCTCAGTCTTGCTTCTTAAACTATCTCATTTACTCCATGTATCCCCACTCTTTGCCAGATAACTTCCTTCCTAATCCTGTTTCTCCTCTTAACAGCTAACATACTCTTCACAAACTTCATTCTCAAAGCCTCCACTTTCCTAGTTTCTCTTACATTTACTGTCCATGTTTCTGCCGCTTATGAGACTATGGGTATGAAATATGCCCTGGACAACACTTCTTTTCACTCCAAGGGCACTTCTCATCTCCATAGCAGTTTTCTTACATAACTGAACAACTCCCCTTCTGACCTTTTCTTATTAGCTCTCCACCACTCCCACCGTTAGCCTCATTCACACTGCCAAGATATTTTACATTCTGTACCTTTCTCAGCTCTACTCAGTCTAACCCTACAGCTTTACCAAACCTTATACTCTTCCTTGTCATTACCATCACTTCACACTTCGCCTTGCTAAGTTTCATTCCACACGCTTTTACTTCTCAATTCCATTTCTGTATGCCCTCTCTCCTCCCCGAGCTTTCCTGCCCCTATATATATGACCATTTCCATTACCATTACAAATAGTCTTGGTGAGAGAGCACTCCTCTGTTTCACTACTTTTTTTTCCAACCTCTACGGTCACCCCTTCTAGTGCTTAACACAACTCATCTTTCCCTCATATTTACTCTTTACTTCATTACAACTAGGGATGTCAAATTTGAATCTTCAATCCTCGATACCATCGATTCTTACTGGTACCATTGATAGAATTAAGAATCGATTTTAATATTATGATTCTTGATATTTTTATTTTTAGTTTTCAATGAAAGTACTGGCAACTAAGCAAAATGACAAAATACAGAATGAACTGTAATCAATTATCTCTCATACTAGTTTATTTGCCATTGGAATTGAGAATCGAAATAGAAAAAAGAGGTGACATCGCTAATTAAAACTCCTCTTTCTACTCCACCTCCTCCATTTATTTCTAAACTGGTTACAATGTAGTTTATTATAAACCATGATTATATAATGACGTCATAAGCTTACATATTGGTTTTGTGTTGGTTTGTTGACTTATTTTACTAACAATAATTATTGGTTCTACAACACAATCATAATAACTTTATAATATAGTATATTGTAGTTTATGTGAAAATATTTAAAAACTATGGTCAGTAAACTATTCCTTAACAAGTTTTTATCAGAATTATAAACATTATTTTGATAATTAGATTAAAAGTTCTTCAGATATCACTTTTAAAAAAAATATTGCAAATATTTTTTAAAATTTAAAATAAATCGTTCATGAGTAAAAGAGTTAATTTTGGAGCTAAAATAAAAAAACTTGATTTAGCCTTAAGCATCTAATTATGGTCATTCAACATCTAAATATTAATTTGGAATGAATCCATTGAACCATTTCAGGTGTAGCCCCAGGGACAGGTATAAAGAGGTACAGACAAACTATTTTGTAAGACCCACTTTTTTTTTTTTTAATTCAGAGCAAGATCTATTATAATCTCGGTGGATTTTTTCAATTACAATACTTTATATACATGAAATGAGAAAGTAAAAATTATTATGAAACTAGAGATAGGATCCTCAAATCTCTTGAATCCTGAGGATATTTAAGATTCGAGAATTTGATAAAAATTTTGCATTTGAGACTCAAATACTTTGTAAATTAGTTTAATTTAAGAGCTTTAGTACTGCTATTGGTGGTTCAGAACCAATTATAACTGTAGGATGAACTTAAACAGACCCCATACCAGTAATTTAACACTTATCTGAATGTATGAATGTTATAATGAATGAATAAGAAAGAATGTTAAAATTTAGTTACTATTTGTATTTTATATTATTATATTATATTTATATTTACTCTACAGTATGCTCATAATTTTTTCCCAAGATTCGGGATTCAAACCTAAATTTTAGATTAAGACTCGCGATTCATAAAATAGAGAATTTGAACCAACTCTATATCTATCTATTGGTAAATATAATACCAATTTAGTAATTCACAAGTCTGGCTGGATCTTATCTTAAGCCCATGTCAAATCACTTTTTACAAGTTTTATAAAAGGGGAATATTTTCTCCAACATAATTCATCGTCATTTCTTTCAGAGACATTTGGGCACAATCCTCAATACATCATCACCCTGGTCGACCCAGACGAAGATGACGATGAACACAAATGCACGCTTATTGTCGCCCTCATGCAGAAAAACAGGCGTGCCCAGCGAAGAATGGGAGTAGAGTGCCTTACCGTAGGATTCGCAATTTATCATGTGAGTCAAATTAATGTATAAATACTTGAAAATAGAGTTTATAATTTTTCCGTCAGATAAAGCCCATCCTATGAAAATTAGACTGTACTGACCTTTGAATGGCATTCTCACTGTTGATTTCTGTTGTTATCATGAATTCCTTTTTTGTTTCTCTTTTTTGTGTTTTTTATCTCTAACAAAGGTAAAATAATTATAATAAAATGAAACCTGTGTGGAGGGATTGGGCATTAAAAAATAATTTTTCTGATTTGATGGCAGTGTATAGTCTGAGCCAGGGCTGTGGAGTTTGAGTCTGAAGCAATTTTGGGTGAATTTGGAGTCAAAGTAGGTAATAATGTACTAACTCCGGCTTCAAAATAAAACAACTTATAATATTATAACTGTCACCAACGGCCTCAATTGGAAGGCATGTTTGGGTAAATATTTTATGTTGTGAGCGACGAGTGACATAATGAATGTTACAAGGATTGTTATGTTGAATCAATAAACAAATAAACTAGAAGCACAGACTCAAAAAGGAGGTGTCAGCATTCCATAGCTAGAAACCTGGCCAGTGGCTCGAGAGAGAGTTTGGAGTTCCTTGTGGCTGACTGCAGAAGATCGGAATCTGGGAGGTCACGCTGCCTATCATGAGTTCACGCGGGCTAAGTCATTGGGTTCACCAAGTACCAGTCAGGGCTACCGCTCGAGCCCAGGGAACCAGGTTTGACAACCATGCAGGGACCGCCTAGTAGTCAGACAGGCCATTAGGTAAACCTGGTAATACCTCGTTCAGTCACTCGCAGTATAGTAGTATTATTAAACCTTTTAAAAGCCAAGTCTAACGTCAATCATGAACCCACACAAGTAATCATATCATCCCCCCTTTTCCTCGGCCAAATACATCCTGACAAATACCCAGGCTCACACGGTCAGCACACAGAAATGGGGAGGTTACATAACTATATTTTTTACTTTTTTTTATTATTTAGGACCTAAATTTGTAATTTGTATCAATAAATATATTTAAATATAAGTTTACAATGACAAAGAAGCTTCCCATGAAGTTGTCTTTATTGGAGAGTTCTTCTTCAGTAAATTATTTATTACTAATTAATATACACAAGCCATTTATGATTGAGTCGGAAGTTGGACAATAGAAAAATAGGAGTCTGAGTCGAAAACTTTTTGTATCAACTCCACAACCCTTGTCTGATCTGTGGTTCTTTTCTCCCTGAGAAAACAATTTATATTTGGTTGTATATCTTTTTATAGTCTTAATCCCTCTTTCTTTTATCTTCACCTTTTTTCTTGTTTCTTATTGCATATTTAAAACCATCTTTACAAGATTTACCTCAGCTAAAATTTGATTTTGTTTTGTTTCTTTTTAGATTAAAGAACCAGAGAGTGCCCCAAAACCCTTAGACTTAAATTTCTTCAAGTTCAATGCTTCCGTGGCTCGATCACCATCTTTTATTAACCTCCGTGAGGTTAGCTGTCGCTTCAAACTCCCACCAGGGGTTTATTGCATTGTGCCATCGACGTTTGAGGCAAATGAGGAGGGAGAGTTCATCCTCAGAGTGTTCTCTGAAAACAAGAACCACATGGAGTGAGTTTTATACGAGTTAGAGTTGGATTCACAATGAAAGAACCTTTTGAAATACATAAAGATTGGTGTTGGGTGACCAACATTGACAAGAGATCGCTAGATTTCTTTCACAGTTTTCGAAGTCAATATCATCTCTCTAAAGAGCAAGTCACACAACTAAAATCTTTTGAGCTTTCAGAAAAGGCTATTCCTAATGCAACCCAACTGTAGAGGGTTCTTAAAATCGGAGTGTGCTCACATTTATTTTAGGCTTTAGTGACATTTTAAATTTTATAGTTAAGTAAAATTCATAATTGAGGGGCTGAGAGTGTAAGTAAGGTAGGTGAATACAAAGCTTGCTTATATTATCATGGTGGTGGTTGGAGCATACTAAATCAAAGATCCAGGGTTCATTTATTGAGTTTAGGTGTCATTTTTCAATATAAAGAATAAGATATTTAGATGCAGCTGTAACCTAAGTAATCAACTATTATAGTTTTCATATTCTGAAAATTGAAAAATGACACCTAGACACGGGAATCGAACCCAGGACCTTCGGCTTAGTACGCCAATGCTCTTACCACTGAGCTATCCAGGATTCGTCCCGTGCCCATGGTCATTCTTCACTCGTAGATGGCTGTGATCTTATATAATCACATGTTTATAAGCTGACGACTTTCGCACGTCCATCTTAGACTCTGCCTTAAACTATGAGTGAAGAATGACCATGGGCACGGGACGAATCCTGGATTGCTTAGTGGTAAGAGCATTGGCGTACTAAGCCAAAGGTCCCGGGTTCGATTCCCCTGTCCAAGTGTCATTTTTCAATTTTCAGAATATGATATGTAAGAGGGAATATCCCCACTAAAATGCATTAACAATAGTTTTGGCTATTTGTTTCATTATTATAGTTTTGCTATTAGTTCCATTATAATAATTTAGTTTATTTTTGCGGAACAATCTAAACTGTTAAGCAGGTACCATTTAAGAAATCATTATAAAACTATACTATTGATGGAAGGACTGAGAAAAATTGATACATTTTAATAGACTGACCTGGCCACAGCTGGAAGCACTTGATGATGATGATTATTCAAACTGTTGACCTAGGTGGTCTAAGGATAAAGTGCTCACTTCTGGAACCATTATTTGTGGGCTTAAGCCCAACCAGGGTTGATGGATTTTTCTTGCACGATAAAAATTTGTAGCACAACTTCTTTCAGAAGGTAATTAGAGCCGTCGGTCTCGTACCGATTGTGGCTTGTTAAGAATGCTGGAAAGAATGTGAAAATACCTGCCGAGAAAAAAATTTGTAGGCCCTTTCGCTCTCGCTCATAGAAATTATTGTGTGCCGTCCAGTTTGTTCAGAAAGTACACGTTAAGCACCTCAAACTAAAAAACACACATTTGCTTATAAGTTTAGTCCAATATACATATTTAATTGTTCAGAAAAATTGACTTTGTCCTATTTATTACAGGGAACACGACGAAGAAGTTGGCTTGGGAGAAATAGATGCCAGGGTAAGTTGTTCTTTATGCACTCTAGTAGGGCATAGTTGCATAGCCTGCACCTGCAATGCCACAGCCTCAAACTTAGTCTTCGTTCTGCCAGGTTGTATTCTACTACTACTTTTACCACTAAAAATAATACATTTTGGTTTGATATCACAAAACTCCTTTCTATTAAAAAGTTAAATAATTTACATTAACTTTTATCAAAATATGATATTTAGATGTGACTATAAAAAAATTAGGTACTATAAATGTACATATTGATGGTTCACTATTGAAATATTTAATTGTGTCTATAACATATCTCTAAATATACATATCATGCACTAATTGGTAACTAGGCGAAAACAAATTAAAATCTAACATTAGCCAGGCTAATGTTATTTTTAGTCCATTTGTCTGAGCTGAAAGGCAAATATCTTCTTAAAACTCAAATTTGTTAAAAATGAATAAAAACATTTGGCCACGGGATTTATTTAATATTGTAGGTATACATTAACAGCATATTTAAACTATAAATATTTATTGAATAATAAAGTTTTAAAATAAGTTTTGGTCCCCACAAATTTACAAAGGGCTCAGCAAATTATTGTAATATTAAGCTATTTTTGTTACTAAATAGATACATTTTTTCTCTTTTGAAAATAACAATAGAAATAAGGTTTGGTTATTTATTAATATTAACAAAACCTTAACTGATAATAAAAATTACAGTAAAATTCTGTTTTCATACTGCTTATGTTGATCTAAATAGATTTTCCAAACAATTTTATATTTTCGATATACAAGAAAAATAGATAACTGTATTTTGAAAAACTCACTTACTTCAACTTTGATTTGAAAGTAAAATTCCAGATTTGACATTTACGAAGCTGCGCCAAAAAAATAATTAAATAGTTAAGTCAAAACACAAATATGTGTCTTTATCATGAATTAGTATTTATATAAACAAATCTAAAATAATTTGTTTATAGCACCATATCTACTGCCTGTGTGGTTAGTTAGTTATACACTCTGAAATGATTAAATAACATTTTGTGATAATAACTTAATTTATTATTTTAAGACGAAATATACTAATAATTTTGGAAATAAAGCATTTTTTAAATAATATTTAACACCTAAATTTGCATGGCTATGCAAATTTTAATATTTATATTCAACATTAAACATTTTTTTAATATACCAACTTTGACACGGCTTTGAGAATATTTTATGTTATTCGATTTGACCTCACTTCAAATTGAAAAAGTGTATTTCGTACACTCCTAATAAATAAAATTTTAATTCTTGTTTACTCTGTGAAAACAGCTTTTCACTGTAATTTTAATTAGCTTGTCAAGGTGAAGGTTTCTTAGGAATTCAAGCAGCTTGGAACTATTTTGTTATAACTGCTAATAAATTTAACAATATAATATAATTTTGGTGTTCAAATAATTATGATAAACATTATAGGTACTTCCCCCC